>JANHGB010027216.1:1294-41882 GCA_026283785.1 Coracopsis vasa | reverse complement strand
CAGGGGAAGTTTAGATTGGATATAAGGAAGAAGTTCTTTACTGTGAGGGTGGTGAGGCACTGGAATGGGTTGTCCAGAGAAGTGGTGAAAGCTCCATCCCTGGCAATGCTCAAGGCCAGGTTGGACAGGGCCGTGGGTGACATGGTTTAGTATGAGGTGTCCCTGGGTATGGCAGGAGGTTGGAACTAAATGATTTTAAGGTCCATTCCAACCCAAACCATTCTATGATTATATGCTTGCTATACCACACTCTGCCTATAGTCTTACAGAGATCCCAGAAGCTCTCCACTAATCCTTAGAATCAGAAATCATTGATGTGCTGGAGTGTTACACAGCACACAACAAGAAACTGCTTACTACTAAGGAAAGTCTCCTAATCTAGACAGTAATAGTGAAGCTGGAAGGAAAAGACAATGAACCATAAATTCCCATGGAAAGATAATGCCTAGAATCCACCTTGGCAGTTCACAGGCACAGTTAGCTTCTGTTTCTTTTTCTTTTTTCTTTTTAATTGTATTAAGCAAAATTCTGATATAAAGGAGAAACTTCACTAAATTCAATAAAACTGCTCCAATTTATCCAACCTAAGCTTCTGTCTGACTTTCTGCTATGACCTACCATTATCTTTCCACTTCACTACCCTTTATTACTCGATTCATTCCCTGTAGACACCAAGACAGAAACAGTTCTTAAGGAAGGAGGTGAATGTGATATATGCAGTGAGTTGATGTATCACTTCACAGGAGGGGTGGGATTAATTTCATCTCACTTTAAGGACCTGGCACTGGCATCTCACCTAAGTTTCTTGTCTAGTCTCCCATTGAAGCCACTGGAAGTATAGTAAATACACTCAATGGAGTTCAGGGTTTGAATCATCTGACCAAATGCAAATGCCTATTTTAGGATGTGAAATCACACCCTAAGCTCCATTGACTCTGCTGACTCACTCTCCATTGACTATGAATAGAATTTAGGGCAACATGACCAGATGCAGACATCCACATTGCAGATACCTGCACTTAACCAGATGTCTCCCACAAAAAGTGGTCCAGGTGAAGAGTGTGACTTGCAAGGTGAAAGGGATAGGTGGGACAGAGATAAAGGTGGTCCTTCTACAGGGAGCAGGATGCGGGATAGGGAGAAGCTTTCTGTTGGCTTGAGGATGGAAAGGAGGGGACAGGAAAGATTTAGCTGTTAAGTATTTTCACCACATGCTGATCATTATGGCTTTGAGAACTGCTGAGCATCCACGACGCCCACTGAAGACAATGGGAGCTCAGCACTTCCGACAATCAGACACTTGCTTGTAATGTAATCTTTAATATTTAAAGGAATAAAAGGGGCGGGGGACGGGTGTTCAGACAAGTGAATGAGCTTCCTCCTCAGATGCTTCGCATAGCCCTTTCTATCAGCATTATTATTCCAGATATTATGTACAAGGGAAAACTACAGCTGGAGCATTACGTGGGAATTAAGACTGTGGAAGGTTAGGCAAATTCTGCTGTATTCCTAAGGGCTGATGCAAAGACTTGTAAAGCCTAAAAGAAGACACCTACTGTAGTTGGAAGATAGGTTTTATCTGTCTCCAAAGCCACTATAAGAAGTTCCCAGTAGTTCACCTTTACCTATGCACTACCCCCTCAGCTGCAACACTTGGTTGAGCTGATGTAAAAAGACATCAATCAAAAGAGAGGTGTCTTTCTCCTTAACCCTCTAATTCCCTACCACCCAATGTGCCAGTGTGTGCCAGCTGTAGTGCTGGATCAACTCTTCCTGGAGCTATTGAATTCACCTTTCTTGCCTTTTGAGTTATTTCACTGCTGGTTTAGCAAGCTGAACTTAATAAGCACAAGATAAGCACCAGAGCCAGTGCAAAGCAAAATCAAGTATGAGATACGGGGAAAAGGGTAATGTCCTCTCCCTTTTAGAGATGGCAACATGGTCACCTTAGAGAATCATAGAACGGATTGGGTTGGAAAGGACCTTAAGATCATCCAGTTCCAATGTCCCACGGTCAGGGATGCCTTTCTTTGTTTAAAACCACCTGGATGACTTCACTGTCATGGTTTTCAGTGTGGTCAAAGAGAAACTGCAGCAGCACAACCTTAGGGATGAGGCCAGTGCATTGCTCACTGCAGTGAGTTACAGAGCAAGCACTACACAGGAGCCCCTGTGAAGCCCACTGTATTCCAAAGAGAGAGTGGAGAGGCAGTGACACCTGAGCCTCAGCTTTACCATCAGAATGATAATAATGTTTAATAAATCAAGAAATAGAATACTGAGGAAGGGCAACTAATAAAGATACCAAGAGGGCTGAAGTATCCCAGGGATGTTTCCCTTGGCAAAGAAGGTAATTTGTGACTAGATGCTGATGGAGTTAATCTTAACCCAAGAGACTGCACTGAGATTGCGGCACAAGAAGAATGGGTTTAAAGCATTTTGTGATGGCAGAGATGTTTGAATCAGTTGAGTCTTGAAGATTTCACAGGAAACTCGCTGAAGCAAACTGAGTCATTAGTGATTATCTTCAAGGGTTTGTGGAGGATTCACAAGTACCAGAGGACTGAAGAAGGACAAATATAGATCCTGTCTATGATAAACAGAGTTGACGTCTGAGAAATTACAGTCTGGTAGGGCCTAACTTCAACTTATGGGTGGATCCTAAGGCAATTACTAAGCAACCATTTGCAAATGCCCAGGAGAAAATGATAATGTTAAAAGAAAGACATAAAATGCAAATGTAATATAGGAACTAATTCTAAATAACCTAATTTCATTTCTGACTTATTAAAAGCCAGGTGACAAAGAAGGTAAAAGAAGATGCTATGTGGTGCTAGAAAATGGTTTTTAACAGTAAGGTTAGGAAGATCTAATTGCAGTAAGGTAGGACTGATTGGTAAATCACTTTTGAAGGGTAATGGTCAGAGGCTCCTTAGCATCAGACTAGAAGCGGATCTTAAATGAGATACCTTGGTGATGTTTCTTAGGCTTCTGTTAAAAAAAACAAGCACTGATTTGCTTTAATAATAACTAAATGCTTGTGAATGACAGCAGGCTTAAGTAAATGTACAAACGTACAACGTATCATTGGAAAACAAAGGTGGAATCTACAATGATCTTGAAAAGAATGAAGAGATGTAAAATTAGGAGGATGAAATGTAATGTACAGCCATGCAGTTTGCTGTGCCATGGAAAAAGAAGTTAAATGTACAGATGCAAAACTGTTTGGCTGGTCGAAAGAATACTAAACAAAATGCTGGTGCTGAAAGGGGACCTCAAACTCCAAACACACCAGTGATGCAATGTTGTACAAGAAAACTAAACCTCATTTTGGAATGTCTTGATGGCACTGTAATCACTAATGAAGAACAGACCTTTCAAGTGAACTCAGTGGCAGCAAGGTAAAGCTGCTTTTGGACACTGCACTTTATAAATCGTAGATATAAACTGATAATAGTCCTGGTGGAGCAACAAGAATGACAAAAGGTTCTGAACACTTGATGTATCAGGAGAGTTTGGGCCAATAAACCCCCTTCTTCTGTCTTGACTTCTCTGCCTCTGTGACAATTCTCTGATGCTTAGAGACAAAGTGATGCTCAGATCCCACACTTGATGTTTTGACCATCCTGACTTCTTCCTTAAAGACTTTTAGGGACTGTAGTGATAGGACAAGGGGTAACGGGTTAAAACTGAAACAGGGGAAGTTTAGATTGGATATAAGGAAGAAATTCTTTACTGTGAGGGTGGTGAGGCACTGGAATGGGTTTCCCAGGGAAGTTGTGAATGCTCCATCCCTGGCGGTGCTCAAGGCCAGGTTGAACAGAGCCTTGGGTGGCATGGTATAGTGTGAGGTGTCCCTGCCCATTGCAGGGGGGTTGGAACTAGATGATCCTAAGGTCCTTTCTAACCCTAACTATTCTATGATTCTATGATTACCTCAGATGACTGTTAACTGCTTGGACAGCAAGTCACTGCAGTGATGAGTGGTTGGCCATGTGTAATTTGCTTTCATAACATTTCCATAGATGCAACAGGGGATTTGTAGGTGACCTTCATATTCCTCCATATGAAACTCTGTCAGTTTCTCTGGCTGAAAGAGAGATACAGCTTTAATCTCGTTAGGTTAGGAACTGTGTTTTGCTTCAAGTGCCCAGCATTTTGTGAAATGGCAGTTTGATTTTAATTCCTGCTAGGTACTAAAACAAAATAAACAGCAGCATATATTCTTCAGAAGGTATAAAACAAGGATTCAATGTGATTTTCTGAGAAGGCAACATTCCATAGGAACAGCAGCTCTTTCCGTTCGTTGGTAAGAAGTGGGTGCTCTTTGTGTCATTGAAACAAAAACTAAAAAACACTTTACCGTCAGAATGAAAGAAGAAATCTGTTGTTTCTATGCATGCATGAATGTGATGAGCAGACGTGCATTCCAGTGAAAGCTGTTGAGCATAAGTGGATGCGAATGCCAGTGAAGCATTATACTGTAGGTGCAGAATTACAGGTTTAATCACATGTGATTATAATTGAGTGTGGGGGGAAGTGGGCAGCACTGGTGGTGTAACTGAATGGGGAGTGTGAGGGTGTGATTGTAATTAAGTGTGGGTGTAACACTCTGAACATAACTGAATGTGAGTGCCAGGAGTTGGATATATAACCAAATGTGAAAGTGTCTGAGTGAGTACATGTTAGAGGAGGGAAGAGGGCGTGATTGAAGCTGAAGGTGAGTGTGGCTGAGTGTGTACGTGATGGAGCTGGTGTGTGATCAGAGGATGCTTGGAATCCAGGCTGGCAGCAGTAGGACCACAAGAAACCCATGTTTCTGGAGTAGTTAGTATGAGAGGTGAGTGTGGAGGGTGTAATCAAATGCAGCCTGGGTTTTCCAAACTGCAGTGTTAGCTGGAATAGCCCTTCCACTGGTGTTCTCAGTCACAAACAATCTCATTGACTTTACTGTAGCTGAACATGCATGAACAAGTGCTCAGTACCAAGAACAAAGACTACAGAATTAGTGGAAACAGTTAATGAACCCAATAGTGAACAGTGCTGGGGTAGTCTACAAAACATTGATTATTTACTCAGATAAAATGCTATACATATTCTTTTGCTCTGTCTAGTATTAATTTTTTTACATGTAGTTTAGCCTGTAAGTTCACTGAGACAAAGTTTGTACAAATAAAATATTTCCAGTAACTGTTAAAGCATATTTGTGGCAGAAGTATCTGAAAATAATTTTTTCACATGTAGCATGTGTTTCTAAGAACCAAATTAATCCCATCAATGTAAAAAGCTAACACATCATAAACTGTATGTCTAATCAAAGCTAATTAGCCCAGCATGATTTTCACATATCAAACATATACAATGAGCAGCTCATAGATTTGAGACTAAGATGCCTCATACACATTATTTGCTGTGTGAATTCAAATACTGACTAAATTGGGACCTTGAAGCCTATGTGTGAATCTAAAAAGATGCTGAATTAATTCAATCCTTCTTTTCCCCTCCAAAATAGTTCGGCAGCTCTAGTTGTTTGTGTGCCAGAATGATTTAAAATGATGCTACTAGCAACACTCTCATTGTCATTTACCAATATATGCAAGTTTCCTATTATTTTCACCTTCCTTTTAACAGCTTCTTATTGAGACAGGCATACACTTCTCTTCGCACGCCTTAGGGCTTCTTGACACTTCAGAATTTACCAGAATAGCTATTCCAGAATTCTGGAATAAAATTGGTTACATGGGGGCTTTAATTAAATAACTACTTGGGAACCATTATCTAGAAATAGTAAATTTCCAGGAGTAGAAAACCTTTAGAGAAACAATGTGGCTTAGTGAGTACAGACATGGAATGAGAGTGAGGAAAAAATTCAGTATTTTCTCAGCTCTGCTAGAACAGCTGCTTTATCCCGTATGTTTTATATATATGAATGGGGACAGAGAGCCATATTCTGGCTGTTTGCTAAGAGATTGAAGTTAATCTCACTACATTTTACTTGTCTATAAGGTATATACCTGCTTAAGTTGCACAGGTTCCCTCTATATGAACAGAGAGAGCTTCTGGCTTGTACAATCTTGACATGAGTATCTAGATAGGCTGGGTGGACATTTTCTATATGTCTTTGTTTCTCAATGGACTTGGCAGAGACCCAGAGGACTCAAAAGAGATAAGTTGCCTTTTATGCTTAGTAATACATTTAAAAGAGGCCACATCTGATAAAATTGCTAAATTAGGCATAGGTAAGTGGTAAAAAGATGACCACTGCTGCTTATTTTTTTACTAATAAGCAGTTTGATGTCTTCAGATGTAAAGAACTGCCCTTCACCAGCACTCTCATTGCCACTGTAGACTTTCCTCCTTCCTTGTCCTGTGCTTCTTTGCATAAGTGGATTTAACTTGGTTGCATGTTTGACCTAGGATGATCAGATTATGTGGCCTAATATATAAGATATGAGTTCAACTTTCACAGTATTTTTAGTCACACGTACTCACCACATCTACTTTGCTCTGACACCATCTCAGGTTTTGCTCTGCTTTCATTTGTAGGCTTTGATAGGAGGAACACATAATGTGTACTAGCAGCATTAGATCTTTGAATGCAGTATTCACATTTAACACTTGCCACCATCTGTAATACCAAGGCAGGTATAGGATGCACTGTAGCTATTCAAAGGGAAATCATCCTCCCTCTTGTTTCCTCACTCCTAGTTTCACAGTGGCTTAATTACAGCATGGAGGAGCAAGACTTTTTTTTTTTCTAAAGTAGCCTGGTGGTTCGAGGGATTTTCTGGGAAGACAGGGGCCTGAAATCTTTCAAGAGGAGCAGGACACTAATCTTTAAGGCTAAAGTTTTGCTTCTTACTGAGCAAAAGCAGCTTTTACTTCAGCTACACTTTGAATAAAAATGGTCGTGGACTGGAAGTGACACCACTTGTTATTTACCCAGCTTGCTCTGATCAGAGCACACTTGCTGGACCAGGACCCCTTGTGGTGGGAGCACCCCACCTGTGAGCCTCAGGCAGGTGGCATGTTAGTTCAGCTCAAGACAGTGGTGATGCAATGCAAGAATCGTTCTCTGATTTCTTATTAACTTCCTTATCTGCTGTAGAGGTGAGCTCTTGGATCGTGCTCCCAGCCTTCTCTCTGGGGTATGAGAATGTGAGGACATGGATTCTAGTCTGATCAATCAGTCACTGAGCAGTGTCTGATTCAACACCTGCCCATCACTGCCAAAGCTTTCAATGACATCAGTGGCCTAAGACTAGGGCCTTCAAGTGTAAATTTAAAGAAATGAATCACTGCACACTTCTATGAAGTTTCCTGCTGGAAATGACTTGATTAAAAATAACACACTTAGGAGAGGTGTTTCAGCTCCAGCCAGACCTCATTAACAGAATCACTCTTGATGTTCTCCTTGGCAAGCCTGGCATTAGGTCTGCTTCAAACTTGTTTATGGGGTTGTTTGAGGTTTGTGCAGCACACAAGATCTACAGTTGGAAAAGTGTCACTGCAGGAGGCTGTAATCCTTGCTGCGGTCAACGTGTTGAGAGTTTTATATTTCCTGACCGCAGGATCTTTCCATAAAGTGAAGGGGAAGGGATATTATTGTGATTAACCAGCTGGTTTATTAAAACTTCTGGAAGCCATGGTGAAGCTTTAATGAGATTACTGTGTCCATAAACTGCAAAATTTCTTCTCTTTCTGATAATGGAGAAAACAGAGGAACTGGCCAGGCCTTTCTCAGACTATGTAAAAGGTTATTAGAGACCATAACACTGGGTGTGAATGGTGGCAGTGAGACAAAGGGAAGCCTTCCTGATGCACTCACCAGCTGAAAATTTGTGAGGTGTTTTTTCCCCCATGGTCTCTGGAGGTGTAAACTGCAGCAGAAGATTTTGGCAGCCACACTAGAAGCAGGGACAGGATACCCTCCTTCCCTCAAATCTCCCTGGCTGACTTGCAGGCTGAAACATAAGCAAGTTTTCCACAGGCTGGCCATGACCTATGGTTTGAAACTGTATATTGCATTTATAGACCCTGCTTTGGCAGAGTCTTGAAGCACCTATGCAATGATATGTGTGTGACTTCAGCCCAACTGCTCAGGCTATGTTCTCAGCCAGAATCACGCCAGGCTCCCTTTTCATCTTGAAAGATTGATGGAGCAGCAGTTTTCACATGCTAACAACAACATTTATCACTTGTATAGAGCAACACTTATTTGGCTTGCTCTCCAACATTAGCTAATTCATTGCTCTGCTTGGTAGCAGAATAATTACAAAATCGTAGAATCATGGAATATCTAGAGTTAGAAAGGAGCTTAAAGATTGTCTAGTTCCAGTCTCCTGCCATGGGCAGGGACACTTTCCACTAGACCAGGTTGCTCAAAGCCCCATCCAGCCTGGCCTTAAATACTTCCAGGGATGGGGCAACCACAACTTCTCTGGGCAATCAATTCCAGTGTCTCACAGCCCTCACAGTAAAGAATTTCTTCCTAATACCTAATCTAGATCTACCCTCCTTCAGTTTGAAACCATTCCGCCTTGTCCCATCAGTACATGGGCTTGTAAGAAGTCCCTCTCCAGATTTCTTGTAGGCCCACTACAGAGGTATTGAAAGACTGTTATAAAGTCTCCACAGAGCCTTTTCTTTCCAGGCTGAACAACCCCAACTCTCCCAGCTTGTTTTCACAGGAGAGGTGCTCCAGTCTTCTGATCATCTTTGTGACCCTCTTCTGGGCTCAGTCCAAAAGGTCGATGTCCCTCTTATGCTGAGGTCCCAGAGCTGAATACAGTACTGCAGATGGGGTCTCACAAGAGCAGAGTAGAGAGGGATAATCACATCCCTTGACCTGCTGGCCATGCTCCTTTTGATGAAACCCAGCACACAGATGGCTTTCTGGGCTGCAAACACACACTGCTGGCTCATGCTGAGTTTCTTGTCAACCAACATGCCCTTCTCCTCAGGGCTGCTCTCAATCCACTCTCCATCCAGGCCTGTATTTGTGCTTAGCATTGCCCTGATCCAGGTGCCGGACCTTGCACTTGGCTTTGTTGAATATCATGAGGTTTGTACTGGCCCACTTCCCAGATGTGTCAAGGTCCCTCTGGATGGCATCCCTTCCCTCCAGTGTCTCAATCACATCACACATCTAGTGTTTGCAGCAAACTTGCTGAGGATGCACTCAATTGCACTGACAATGCTGCTAACAAAGATGTAGAACAGCACCGGTCCCATTACTGATCCCTGAGGAGCACCACTTTTCCCTGATCAACACTTGCACATTGAGCCATTGACCACAACTTTCTGAGTGTGATCATTCAGCCAGTTCCTTATCCACTGAGTGTCCCATCTGTCAAATCTATGCATCTCTAATTTAAAGACAAGGCTGTTGTGCAGGACAGTGTCAAATGCTTTGCACAAATCAAGTTAGGTAATGTCAGTTGCACTTCCCTTATCTACAATTGCTGTGGCTCCACTGTAGAAGGCCATCAAAATTTTCAGGGACAATTTGCCTTTAGTGAAGTCATGCTGGCTGTATCAAATCATTCATTTGTTGTCCATGTGCCTTAGCACAGGAGGATCTGGCCAATGATCTTGCTGGATACCTAGGTGAGCCTGATTGGTCTGTCGTTCCCTGGGTCTTCCTTTTTTTCTCTTTTTAAAAATGGGGGTTATATTTCCGCTTTTCCAGTGCACAAGGAAGAGGTTAAGTGTGGCCTGGATCTGAAGGAAAGCAGCAGTAAGGTCATCTGTAAGGAGAGTTTCTTGGCCTTTACACGTTGATTTCTCCATTCTTCCTACCGTCTTGAAGTGAAATGTGAAAAAATTACAGGCCATTCTAGTGATTTCCTAATCCTTTCTCTATTTATTAATTATATTATTCTAGATCTTAATTTCTTCGTTTTCATTGGTTTTCTTTTTTTTTTTCCTTCCCTTTATTTTTGCTTTGCTTTCATAGTCTATTTCAAAAACATGCAGGATGGTATTTACACAACTGTCAGTTTGCTTGGTGATGTGGAAAAGACATTGTAAAAGCTTCACAGAAAAGAAGAAAAGTATGCCAGGTTGTGTCCATTCTGGTGTTCCTTTCTGGAGATAGAAAACCCCAACCCAAACCAAAACCAAAATCCGAACAGTAGGAAACTCATATGATCTTTCTAATATAAGGAGTTAAGTCCATCCTCTACAACAGACAGCTTGGAGCCATCAGGCCTCACTTATTTGGCGCCAAGCCCAAATGGCACAATCTAGTAATATCAGTATCCATATGGGGCAGATTATTCTTCATTTGGGTGACTTTGATGCAAAAGCAGACAACGTCACACCTTCTGGTGTCAGACTGGCTGTAGACATGGCCTCCAGCACCCACCTCTTTGTAATTGTGCCAGTAATTGTATTTTTTCAAACAGATCAAGAATTAAAGCCTTTTCAGTAGATACCCTCTGTGCATCCTAAGGTGCTACAGGTCCTAGAAGCCATGCAAATGATTTTAAAGCCCTGACTAAACATTTCTAAAAGAAACTACTGTGTGGTCTTTTTTATAGTGAGTGCAATAAATATTACCGGACCCAATTTATCCTTAACAAACGCAGGGCCAGAGGTGAATCCTATTTTTTTATTTGTTACTGTAGCAAATATTTTCATTATTTATTTTTTTCCCCCTTTTTAGGCATCAGCTTGACAATTTCTGTTTATTTGTAACATAAATGAAGGAGAAAGGATGTTGTTAAATGAATAAGACATTTAAATACAGACATTATAAAAACACAGGATTAGCTATTAAAGTACTTAGAAAAGTAGTTATGAAGTCTGATTCAGCTTTCGTTTCAATCAGTCACAAAATTCTAATTGATTTCAGTAGGAACAGGCCTGGCCTTAATTTCTTCAGTGCTGTCCACTGTAAAATAATTGATTCACATTGATGCCCTCTTGATGCAACACAGCATGCTTCTTAAAGTTTCCTAGTAGAGGACCCACCTTTGTCACTTGTGATGGATTAGAATCAGTGTGTCATAGGTTCCCTTTTAAGGATGTGATTTTATTATCCTCATGTGTAAATAACTTTCCTTGTATAATATATATGGGGAAAAGAGGATTTTTTGTAAGTAACCAAGTTAACTTCTGATTATGACCACGTAGTGATGGTGAATTAGTAAGCCCCATCACTGTAGGTAGGTAGGTAGGTTTGGAAACATCCACAGGTGGATCTTCTTCAGTTAGGGAAGGTGAACATGCAGGAGTCTTTTATTATCTCTGCCTCAACATATTTGCACTCATCAGATTCATATGGGATCTTCAACATCCTCGACCTGTTGCAGAAATGAACCTACTTAGTTATACACCAGGCAGTATCCAAGAAACTACATATTCCCTGTCTCTTATCCAACTATATCCAGAGATCCAGCTTATTTCAAGCACACTGGGATTGGGATATAAGTGATTTGACTGTCAAGCAGCAGTGACATAGTACTTCTGCATTAGGCATCTTGTAGAGTAGAAGTTCATTCAGGTTGGCCTTCAGGTGACAATTAAATTTGCATTTGCTCATCCTTCTGACACTGAAACTCCATACAAAGCTATGTGCTTGCATGCACATGGCATAGGAACACATATGTGGTCTATAAGGAGTTTGCGCTGGAGCTGTTAGCAAGGCACAGAGGATAGGAAACATCCCATTATAGTTTATGGAAGCTCCACTTGTAACCTGCTGTAGACATAGCTGTGCTTTGAGACGTTGTCTTCCTCATCCCTCAGCCTGACAAGCAATGAGTGGACCTTTTATTGTGGGTAAGATAATAATTTACACTTTGGTCAAAAGGCCAGTAGTCACTTCTTCAAATTGCTTGTCTCTGATCTCATACCCAGGGACAAGTTCTGATGTCAAAGCGAGGAAAAACATGCACAATTTTTCACTTGCAAAAAAAGGTTATTTAGAGAGATGTCACAGGACATGTCTAGTCCATAAATGGTAGTCATATCATGAAGCTGTAAGAGTTCTTCAGTTTTGCTTCCTGCCCCACCTTCTCCTTACCGTGCCCTCATGTGTTTATTTGTAAAAGACTTGAACAGCCTGTGTTTCTATCAGTTCAGCAAACCTAAGTAGCATGTATGCAGATGAGCAAATGAGTGGATTAGAAACCTTCAACAATAAGACATAGGGTAGCAATGATCTAAAATCACAGTTTGATCTGCTGGTAAAGGTATGGGGAGTCTGATCAGTTTTAAGAGGAAGCTTTTCAGCAGGAGTTGCAGATGTCTCAAAGGTAATCCTCTTCATTTTACTACATTCTGGACCCACATGACGTGGGGTGCTTGCTATTGCAAATGCTGTAATTCAGGTGATGTTAAAGGAAAGGCTTTTTTCTTCTCTGCAGTTATTAGTCTTCCAGGGAAGTTCTGCATATGGACATTAATCCCCTGCCAAACATAACTGCATTCTCTTTAAATTCTCAGTGCATTTTTGGTGGGTGAATGAAGTCTGCGCCTCAGATTGCCTGTAATATTGTCTTGCTCTATTAAATCACAGTGGTTGTCCCACAACAGAAAACATCTTCATGAGAAAAAGATGTTTCGATCGATGTCTACAGGGTATGTGTGTCTCCAGGCAAAGCAATCTTTGGTCACTCTGTGGGACTGCCCATCTTTACTCAGGACTGTATATCTGCATATAATACATGTTAAAACCCATCAGTCCCATCCCTTACTCCATGTCCAACAGCACAAAATTATTCTAAAAGTTTCTCTTCTTGCTAATTGGTAACAGCTCTGTAATTATGAGATAATCGTTCCAAATGAAATATTTGGGATTGGGTTTGAAATATTGTCTCTTCCTGCCTGCCTGGGGGATTTATGCAAATACAGAAAAAATTGTATCCTAAGTCAAAAGATTCTGTGGTCTTATCCACCTCTTCCAGGACTTTATGAGCAGGAAGGAAGGTTAGGGCAGTTTTTCATTTCCTATATGAATGTCAGAGCTTGGAACAATAATGGGGTCTGGAATTGCTCTTCATAAAAAGTATGTTGAAATTATCAGTAGAATGGAAGGGAAATGCACCAGGTGAGATAGGAGATATAAAAATAATTTTCCTGTTACAAAGTAGTTTTCTTCCTTTAAATGGCATGAAGGGCTAATCTGTTTAGTATCCAAGCAAGCTATTTATCTGGTAATTTATTTTCCTGAAAAAAAGTCTATCTGATATTATTAGGATATAAACAGACTGTATATGTATTGTCTGCTTTTTTTTAATTTTATTTTATTTTCCTTTTTTCTTCTGTTTTCAAATACTGAAAAAAGGTGATTATTTCAACTGCGCAGCTGGCAGTTGCTTTCTGTAGGTGAGAATCACAAGCTATAGTATAGGACATTTATAAGACTCAACAGAAAAAAGGTTAATTTTAAGTCTGAACTTTAAAAGCCTCGGCTGACTAAGTTTGGAAGTAAAGATAAGACAGGTTCAAAGCTCATGGCGTAAGTATCCTAGAGCAAGCTAACTACGGTGCCTGGAATATTGTGGTTTAAAAATAACCCTTAAGTATGTAAAATTAATAATAATTTGGTAAGGCTTTTAAGTTCCAGAAGTTTCCCATAGTCAATATCTAACACAAAAAGTATACCACGCCTAGAATTCAGATGCAGAAACTTGGAGACTTTGTCAGATTTCCCAGTTTTCTCTTCATAAGAAACCAAACAGAAACCAATGCCATAAAACACATGCATGTTGCAGATATAATTAGTTTGTTTGTATACTATGTATATGCATATACATACAAATACACATACACGTATTTAAGCAGGGGAAGAGGAGAATGACAATGAGTTGTTAAAGAAAAAGAGATTCACTAGCAAATCAAAACTTGCTTCTAGGAAACAAATAAATGAAAAAGCAGTATTTGTTACTGTAACAACACTCACAAGATTTCTAAAGAGATACTGAATATATGGTGGTAGATTAGCTTCATGTAACCTTAAATATCTAGACAGTAGGTGCCTAATCTAAGATAGTTGTTCATCTCTCAATAGTAAATGGAAGTGAACAGAATCCTCCAGAGAGCAGCTCATCTCACACTGGGAAGGGTTAGGCCATTTCTAGAGATCTGCAACTTTCTTTAATAAGAGGAAGTGATTAAATAGCGTAGACAGATGTTTAAGTTTCTGATGGCTAAAGTTAGGTGAGGTGAATTCACTCTTTCTATGTTTCCATGTTAACACCTCCAATATGAATAAATTGCTTCAGTGTTTGAGAAGCATTGGGTGTTAATCTAAACATTAGAAAGCCAAAGGCTTTGAGCTACTCAAGTTTTTGTACACTTCCAGACTTCAGGCATTAATTATATTGCTACAGTATTCTTCATCATCTGTCCTTCATCCATTCTTTCCCTGCCACTATTAGCCAAATTCATGGGGCATGAGGCCACATTCCCAACTTGGATAATACCTTAACTCTATGCCTATATTTAGACATTGCCTACAATCCAGTGCCATATGAAACCATGCATGCAGATACATAAAGTATCATTCACAGATAGAGAGGTGGGATTAAGTCAGAGGTTAAAGCACTTAAATGTTGCTTTCAAGCAGGTGCCTGTGGGCTCTCTAAGTATTGAATGTCCTACTACAGGAAGTAGCCAAGACTGTCAGTGAAGCATAGAGAGGGTTTCAGCTCACAATTATATTTTATTTTAATCTGATACCCCAGCAGCTTGAGTTGAGAGGCCAAATGTAGGTTATTTTGTCCCACCCCTGACCCTGAAAAATGCCATGTTCTCAAAGTTGTAGCCAAGTTTGTGTACCTTCTACCATCTGCCCACTGCACAGCTCTTGTTTATCTCTAAATGATACTTGGACTTGCTGGGCCAGCTGTAGCTGTGCCTGATTCGTGGTGTCAGGTCCCCAAAACCAGGACTTGCATAGACTGTTCCTAACTCTACCAGAGTGAGTTCAACTAAAACATCATGGCCCTGAAGGAAACATTGATCCCCATGTCCAGAAGGTATCTTCCACATAAAGAGCTATGCTATAGCCTGAGATTTGGTGCAAAGGAATAAAAGGAAGAAAATAGCGATTTATCATCCATACCTACCGTAAGGCATATAGGCCTTTCTGAAGGGAGGAATGCAAAATTTATGGGAACAGAGGAACAAGAAGGAAAAAAACTCTGCAGCTGGCTTGTGTGCTGGATTGGAAGGCTCCTGCTCCTGTCATCATATATGCACGGTGCACTGAAAAGTCATAGGGTAAAACATGTACATAGTCCCTGTATAGCTCTTTATCAGTCTTGATGGTGCCTGATGACATGTCAGGTAGCCTAAATGTCATTTAGATTACCCCACTGAGTACTTGCTGTTTTTTGTGATACCTGTTTTGGGTGTTTGTAGTAAATGATCTGGGTAACGTTCTAAGATCTCTATCTAACTACAGAGGGGCCCAGTCTCCATCAAATCTTTATGGACCTGGAGTGGAAGTGCTTCATCATTTTTAAAACCAGAATAGTGAGAGCACTTCAGAAAAAATGCACCTGAACTTTATTTATTTGTATTCAGAAGCAGCTAAACGGAAATTAGGAAAGTGGCACTGTTTTAACATCAATGTAAGCAAGGTCAGAAACAGTCACAAAACCTGCTTTTTAAGCTCCACGAAGCTTTTATGATAATTCTTATATGAATCATCCAGGACACCTTTCTTCTAACTGTTTTTTTCTGAAGCTGTAACATTTTGCAGTCTGTTTCTCCCAGGCCTTGGATTTTCTGGTGGTGCACACATGCTCACTGTTAATGAAAGCAAATGGCTACAGGGGATGCTGAGTCTTAAATTTAATAACGGGTAAGAGTTAAAGTAAACAGTGACTTTGCACCACTGCGAAGGGCTTTGCAATGGACATGTCAATGGTGAGCTGCAGCTGAGCACAGACCTGTGCATTATCTAATCAGTACCTGTAATGGTGGAGAAGAGAAAACAGATTTTCTCTCCAATTTCTTTTCTTCCTCTTTTCAATTTTTACCTTATTGCACCTGTAAAGTCTCAGACTGCCTTTCCCCCATGTTTTCTTTTTTCCCATTTCAACTCTCCAGCTACTGATGAAAAGGGATTTTCCAAAGCATCCAGGATCCCAAGAGCACCATGCTTGGAATAAACAGTAAAAAGACTAGTCATTCCATGGCAAATATCACTCAGTAGGAAGTAGGAAAACTGAAGCAGTAAATATGCCAGTAATTCTAATCAATATGCCCTCTTTGCATGTCAGGCTACAAATGCAGAACAAAGTTGGTTAAAATGCACATCCTGGGACATTTTAACATCTGGAACTTTTTATGTATTCATGAAGACTGTGAGTCAGATTCAAAAAGCTGTTTAAACAAGTGTGTTGATACACATAAGGTTTACTGTATATATAGAAAAAAAGCATCTTTGTTAGCATGCTTTTTTGTATCCCTGCCAACCTTCTGCCAACCGGGGATACAGTGTAGGTTGTTGGCATGTGCTCCTTAAACTGTTATTGAAACGGAAACTTTCCAAAACTGGTTCAAAGGTTAGCTGAGTGATTGATTTAAGCCAAACAACCTTAGAAAACAGGGATTTATTTTTTCGTCGAAATGAGCGTTTATGTTGGTAATTCTCACATTTGGTTTTGGTTGTTATTGGAGATGTTTATTTGGGCTTGAAACAAGTGTTCTGGTCAACTTAGTACTAAGAGAGACTGATTTAATTTGGGTAAGACTTGCATTATAGCAGTACCTTACTGTTTATGAAGTGATTAGGCTCATTTCATGTTGGTTGTCAATAGATTAGACACCTAGTCCTGGTTAATCAAGTAGCAACCTGTTTTAGGACTGAATGAATCATTGTTTGGAGGTTCCTAGAGGTTCCTACCTCTTTTGCACTGAACCCAAATACATAAAAGCTGAATGGATGACTGGTTTGATCCAGGTGCCTAACACATACTTAAGTGTGATTTGTGCCACTGTTAATAAGTGTTAATGAGATGAGCTTCATGTGTGCTTTAGAAATTTAAGCTCCTCAAGTCTATTGAGAAATTTCTGGTTCTTTAAGAAATGAAATTTGTTTTCAAATTTTTTTGGGGGGTTGAAAAGTAGGAGTGAAGTATCTATCTACTTTAAAACCATGTGTATGGTGGATTATGCAGCTGCCTTTCATTTCATAAACCCTTCCATCAACAGCGATGGTGGCATCAAGTCTCAGATATCTACATGTAGCTGGTCAAAGTGGTTGGAATGAAAAATTGTAGCCTGAGCCCTGTGGTACACTATGTAAGTGTCTTGGGGGTAAAGCAGGAGGCAAAATGATTTAATTTTTCCACCCACTTGTTCCCTAACCATAAGGGACTCTGTGCCTCAGGGAACCCATCAGGTAGTTTTCTATCCAAGAGAATGAGCTTGAGCTATAATTAATTAATTAATCACTATATAACACTCTGAGATTTAGTAAAAGTTGGAGGCAAAAATGCTAATACTGAGGTATATGGCAACAATAAAAATAGTGTGCATATAAAAAGAAACAATATTTTGCTAATGTGTTTACAGTATCCTCATTTAATATCCATTTAATTTGATTACCCTTAAAAAGCCTCTTTAGTCAAAATGTTACATTCTGTTAGCTCCTTGTAGACCCATAAAATGTTAAATGTAATGTTTTCATTCTTAAAATTGATATTTTTTTCTTTAAAAAAAGTGGTTTTTAAGGAACAAAAATTTTGTTGTAAATATTCTGCTAGAATATGCTTACAGCCAGCTTTCTGGTTAGAGTTTTAAATGTTAAATTATGCCATAGTGGTGTTGTTTTTTTTTTTCAGGTGGATTTAGGGGTCTGCAAATTAAAAGTCTAAATCTAAGGAGATTGTTCTGGATTATGTTTGCATGTGGCAGAAAAGACAGGGAATTCCTGAGATAAATAGACCTAAAGTAAGAATTTAACATAGCTGAGAAATATGGCTCTCTGGAAATGCTTATTTTTCTCTCTTAGGGAACTTAAACTTATTACTGCACTATATATAATTTCTATACTTTTCAGAGCTTTAGTATGATTTATGTCATCAAGACTTTAAACACACTCAGGTAATATGAATCCTGTCTATGCTTTTCATATTTTTTTTTTTTTTAATGAGGTAATACAGTGGATTTCTCTATTTGAACATGTTTGATTTACAATAGTTATGTATAACTTGTCACCATAGAAGCTGGACAATCTTCAGTGTGGTTATCTTCACAACTAGATGTTGCTGAGGGCAGTAAGACAATTAAATTCCATGGAAATTAAAGTGTATTAAGAATTCAGGCCCAAGATCCTATTTAAGATCACAAAGAAAGGCAATGATACAGGAGAAGGATGGATCTTGGTCCCTTCCCAGCTCCAAACACATTACAATCACTGCGTCTCTCTCTCCCTACTGTCTGAGGAGCTTTTCAGAGCTGCTGAGTGACAATTAGATCATGCTGAAATCCAGTGAGATAGCAAAATGCTGCTGTCAAAAATTATACTCTGGATGAATGGTTGGATTTTCAGAGGGCTGCAAAAGCCCATTGCCTTTTCTTGAAAACTACATCTACCACACTTTTGAGCATCCCTGGATTTTTTTTTTTTAATTTTTTTTAGTAGCTGAATTTTGGTGTAGGCTCTTGTCTTAAAGGTACTAATGCAAGGGTCATAATTTTCAAAGAAATGCTGGTCATCAGTACTTTAAACTATAGGTCTAATTTAACCTATCTTCACTTGGGTGGGTAAAATCAAGATACACTGAGGACTCGAGTTATTGACTCATGTGTTGGTCATGATCTCTCTGAGATGCTCCAGGATATTTCAAATGACTATGGAGCTGTTGGATATGACACAAGATATTATAAACAGAGGTCTTTTGGAGTAGAGGCTACAGACACCTGTTTGTTGAAGTCTTGGAGGTGAATTGTTCAAAAAGGTCTGATATTTCTGTGAGAAGATCATCTCCTCAGAGGTTTCTTCAACATCTGCTTCTCATCCCATCATAAATGCTGCCTGTCTTTGGGATGCTTTGGCATTTCCACTTCCAGTCTCAGCTTGCAACCAGCAGTAAAAGAACAGAGGAACTTGATGAAGTCTGGTTTGAGTTTAGGTGTAAAAATGACTGAGGCTCATCTGCTTTCTATCTCCTATGAATTGCTGGCTAGTCCTTTTCGGACAAGATGTTCAACTGAAGATTATGTACATTTTTAAGAAGACTGTGTAGGGGCCTAGAATGGGGGCTAGGTTAAAAGAACCAGGAGATCCTTCTCCCTGTGTCTCCTCTATAAATCTCTCATTATCAAAATAATGCCTCATTTGTGGTCTTGGATGGCTCTGCCTTGAATGAGTCATATTCCTTTTGAAACAGATGATTCATATCACTTCTTGTACAGACCAGGCTTGATCTGCAGAAAGGCTTAACAGCAGAAAAGCTATAGCAAACAGGCTCTGCACATGCTCTGAGTTTTTGATAATCAGTCTTTATTTAATTAAGTTTCATATCTTTCTTGTGAGGTAATTATTATACAAGTTGTACCGTATTCTAAAAAAGAAAGAAAAACCCAGAGATATTAAGAGATTGATGAAAGTCATGGGAGATCTGGATTCAGAAGCATCTGTCTTACTATCCCTTGAAATCACACAATGCTTTTTTCTAATGCAAGTTGTAGATATAAATTCAACACAGCCAACAGGGAGCTTTATTCAGGTCCTGTTGCGCACCATGTCCTGATTCATGAGCAATGGATTGCTGTGTCCCTGATTTTAGGGATGAAACAATTTGTTTGTGCCTTTTTCAAGAGATAATGATCAAAAAGCAGAAATATGTGCCTTGGTGAGGTTTTGCAACTACAGAAAATGAATTGTGCTTATGTTTCTTTCAACCTCTGGCTCCCCTGCTGTCAAACTGCATGGCTGTACTTTCTTAGGCTAGATCCTTCAAAGGATAATCATTCTCTTCCTCTGCCAGCAAACAAACAGGATTGTCCAGCATTTATACTGGGAAGAAAGGTATGTTTTTAAATTTAAACCTCATGATTTCTGCACTCTTTACTGCACGGAGCTGAGATTGAGTATGGTTTCTATGAGAGTGATGAGACACTGGAACAGGCTGCCCAGAGAAGCTGTGGCTGCCACATACCTGGAAGTGTTTAAGTTCAGGTTGGATAGGGCTTTGAGCAACCTGGTCTAGTGGAAGGTGTCCCTGCCCATGTCAGGGGGATGGATCTTTAAGGTCCCTTCCAACACCAACTATTCTACCATTCTATGATTCTTTATGCAGACAAGCTACCAATGTTGCAGTCTAACTGGACTCTGTCTCCAAGAGATGTAAATATACTTCAGGTGAAAGAAGCTGTGAATGAATCCCAGATGAGGGAATGTGTAGTTAAGTTGTGATTTGAGACATTTGCTAATGTGACCTCTTTTGCTGAGGAACAACCACAAAGCAACATGATCTTCACAGCTGAACCTGGCAATTAAACATGTGTGTTCTCTTTATCTTTTTCCACAGTGGACACTGTGTTAATTGTGTTCCTTGCATAAAAATAGTCAAACTCATAAGCACCTGTAAAAGGCCTACACCTTTCAACATTGGAAAATTATGTATTTTCCAATATTGTATTATATATATTCTCCACGTGTGTTTTTACATTATTGAAACAAAGACAAATTAGCCAGAGAAGTCTAAGTGTTGGGCTTCTTAATGACTGCTCTGAAGTACCAGCAGATATGATCCCATATTAGATTTCATTTTATTTATTTCAGGTTAATTATGAGTACACTTTCAAAGATGAAAGTAGAAAATACATTGGCTTTAAATAAGAAGAAGATACATAAGTGATAACATCATAGAAAGAAGAAACAGTTTATTGAATAAACATGCTGCCCTGTCTATTCAGACACTCATGATGGTTTGCAGTTATTTTCCTGAAAGAACTTAGAGGAGGTGCATAGTCTTCCCGTGCCAGTATTTCCAAAGATGTTTAAGTGAGCACTTGGAAATAAATAAACAAATGACCATACAAAAATCAGGTATCATCATTATCAAATATAAAAATAATAAAGTAAATTAAACCAGCTTTCACTAATAAAACAATGGCAATAACAGCTCCCAAGCCTTCCATCTCACACGGAGTCTGTTCTGAAATGTGACATTTAAAGCAGTGTGGTTTTAGTTTTCCTGTTGCTCTTGACTTTAAGCAAGAGGCACTCAAACACAATGATATAAGGTAAATAACTAAAAGTAGAAAGGCAGATTGATCTTGTAATTACTGTATATATATGTTATCAGGAGGTTTGTGCTTGATTTCTAATCATTGAAATTTATTTTTCTATAAATATGGTTCTATATATATGACCATCTCTTGATCATGTGGACTAAATTGGCTTTCCCAGTCCAGTTCCTTGCAACAAGCAAAGTAAAAATGCAGTCATTAGACTACATGTGGTGGAATACATTGTCATTTTGATCCCAATGAAACAGAAGCAAACCCCTTTTTCTTCTACCTATAGTTTATAGAAATATCTCAGAAAGAGCTGGCAGACTGGATTTTTGCAGAGATGTATCTGTTTGCTTGGATAAGCAGAGATTCATTTTCCAGGTCAGCATCCTTTTGCAAAGCATACAATTCATATTGAAAAACAAACAAACAAACAAGCCAAACTTCTGAGGTCCTTGAAACAAAACCTCACTTTTTCGGCAAGAAAAACAAGCCCTAATATGAAGCTCTACGTTAAATACCTAGAGAGATACAACTGTAATTAATACAATTATAATGATGCAATCAATACATTGACACTTTCTGATTTGACAAGGATGATTACCACCATTTATCTCGCAGGTTTCCCAATAGTCGATGCCTTTAATGAAAAGTCTCCTTTGACTCTTTCCCATTTGATGTTTCAGCTTGTTTGAATTATTAGCTCTAATTTTGTCAAGCTGGAATGTTACAGATTGAGCTGCTAGGATACTGCAAGATTCATGGGTTTTGGATATTGTACCACACTAAAACAGCTGGAGGGGAGGGGAGAACCGGTATGGTGAGTAATGGCAAATGCATCCATCACAACAAAGAAACTTCTATCAGCCCCACTGGCAAAACAGTGAGTTACTGAACTATCAAGGATATCAGGCTGAGGATTTTGAATGATAGCTAAATATACTTTCCCCTTAGAGGAGTGATCTTGCTTTGGACTGATTATATTTCTTGCTATCAATGATGACAATGAACAGCTGTGCTCGGTGGTAGCTGCTTGTAATTTCTTTGTGAACCATATCCACTCACAAGGCAAATAGATGCA
The DNA here is from genome assembly GCA_026283785.1 of Coracopsis vasa. Classification (NCBI taxonomy): domain Eukaryota; kingdom Metazoa; phylum Chordata; class Aves; order Psittaciformes; family Psittacidae; genus Coracopsis; species Coracopsis vasa. The sequence goes on along the minus strand of JANHGB010027216.1, from coordinate 19,591 downwards.
TTTTGAAATTAGCAATAAAAAAAGACTAAAAAAGCAAGCAAGATGTACACATACATGGTACAGTCCAGCCATCTTTGAAAGAGTTAGTTATTTTTTGACTGACATAGTAGCATCACTGAGTCTATTTATACTATCTCCTACATTTTGTTATAAAGCTTTTTAGCAGTGAGTTACAATATCCCCATGGGGTAAAGAATTTTTTGCACAGAATTTCTTCCTAGTGTAAAGCCAAGCTATGAGCTCTGTCAGCTTATAGTTTGTCATAGAATAGATACCTTTCTTCAAATCTGTGTCAGTACATGTACAAAAAGTACCAGGAAAAGAATTGTGTCACAAAATGGCAAAAGTCTCATTGACTCCAAAAAGGAAAAGAGTTTACCTAAATCATCTCTGAGGTCCTTTCCAATTTTGATATGCCTTTGCCAAACAGTTTATTCAGTAGCCAGCAGGGTTACAGCACATAAAGTCTGTAAATTTGGTGTTTCAAAATTTATTTTCCTCAGGGTTGAATTTGGATTTGGAATTTTGATCTGGCTTTGGTTGATGACTCTTCATCTTGGTTTAATCATCTTGTCATCATCATTACATTTCTTGATAGCTCTGGGGAAGGCTATCATAAATGGTCGTGTTGGTCACACAACTTTCTGATGCGAATGCAAAGGCAGATTAGGCAACTATAAGGATTTTTTATTGTCTTAAAGCATCTCTGTTTAAGATTGTAATTCACACCTATTGTCTTCATTATTTTTTTCAATCCAGTTTCTTAACTGAGAATAATAAATACTAAGAATGAGGGAAAGACATAAATGTGATGTAAACATAATTAAAGTAACAGTGAGCACATCTCAGAATTTGAAAAAACATTTAAGGAAGATGTGCACCAAAAAGGTGCACAGAGACTATTTCATGTTTGAACTCTGGTGTCAGGGGAGTAGTTAAAACATACCATCCAAACTGGAGCAGTAATTATGAGAAGTGAACTAATAGTGGATAAGTATATAAAAACAGACTGGAAAGAGACAGTCAAAATAAACTAGGTAATGAAGCCACTTAAAGCATCAAGGCTAAACTCAAATATAGGCATGACACCAGCAGGAACTGGTGTAAATTTGAGAGGGTGAATTGACCTTTTCTTAGCACCACTCAGGATCCTTGAAATCTGTACCCTCTTGTCTTTTGCAGTGAGAAGAGTTGTCTTCAACACTGTCTTGAATGACTTGAATCAAGTTCGTGTTTAAAATACATTGAGACTAACAGTATCTTGTGGGTTTGAAGTAGCCACAATCTGTCCAACTTGAGCAGACACTGCTGCAGGGGAAGGATGGCTGTCTTCTAAGAAGGAGCACTTTAGATTATTACTGTTTAGATTTCGTACACCTTTGGTGCTGGACTTTTCTCCTTGATCTCTACCAATTTTAGAGACTATGGTCTGTACAAGATGAGTGGGAACATGTTTAGATATTGTTTTCTGTGGGAACAAGCAAAGGGGGAGAAAGAAAGGTGGACATATTCAAACGGTCTCTTGTGTAGTCAGGTTAGAGACTTCTTGTGGGTCTCTAACCTGACTACAGAATTTAAATTTAAGATATTGATGGGTTGATTCAGGCTGTCAGTAACTCTGGAGGGTCACATTATAGTAAAAGGAGATAAATTTTTATAGTGTTGAATTGCTGACTCTAGCAAAGCCTTCATTTCAAGTTTACTTTCACCAGCTGCATCAGGTGTCTGATGACTGCAGGTAGTATATCATCAGAAAGCATTCAGGTACATAAACTCAGTTACTACAATGTTAACAACTCCTGACCGAGGGACCTGTGGGGGTGAGCTGTTTGTTCTCCTCTTCTTGAGGTGGTAGAGGTAGTGCTGAGCTCAGGAATTCTAGCATAGGATTCCCTTTCCAATTAATATACCCAAATTTAGGCAGAGCAGCATGGCCTTGGGTGAGGCTACCAAGTTTTGTGGCTGTATGTGCTTAGGGTGACTTAAAGCAATGGTGAGCCACAGTGTGTGGATGTAGGATGCTTACTGTGGTGGAATCCCGCTGGCGTCTCTGAGTATTTAATAATGCTTTTATTATTGCTGGTATTAAGGAATTATTCAAGGAAGATAAGAAAAAGGCAAAAAATAAAAGCTAAAATAATTCCTCCAAAGCCAGTCTAAATTTCCTAGGCAACAGTGAAGAAAATAATGGAAGTCTAATCATATAATTTAAACTGTGTTAATGGGAATAGCCTCTTGTAATTATCTCAGCAATACATTCTCTCAGGTTTTTTTTTTTTTCTTCTATTTATCCATTACCTTTTAAAGTTAAATAGCATCGGCAATAAACAGGAAAAAATGGGGATATTTCTTATCTACAGTCACTAACTGAGTAAAAGTGCAAATGAGCAGCTCGCTTCTTCGGATTTTGGAGCTGGAATGTAATTGAATTTCAGACTACAAATCTGGATCTGAATTTCAGTGGTAGCTCAAACACTGGATTTGGCTCTAGCTCGTGTCAGAATTTTTACTTTAGCCTCTATGAAGAGTATCAACTCTGAAACTCTCAACCCAGCAGTAATTAAAGTTTAAGGCATACTAAAATTCTGCTGTTAAGATTACAAATTAAATTAACTATTCAGTTCAGCTTTGCACTGAAAAAAAGAGAAATTTTAATCTCCCTTCTGTACACTAATCTCAAGCCTGTGGGATATTCAAAACTTGCACCACTGTAATTGGGATCCCATGCCCATCCATTCATTTCACCGCAGTTGCTCCTGATTTACACTGGCAGCAAATGTTTTTCCACATCACTAAGATACAGTTCTATTTAAGACAGATTTTTTTCACTGGAAATGGAAATAAATCCCTCTTATTGACACAATATTAAATAAAAAAAAGAGCTTTGCCTCCTTTACCTTCTACCCCCGTCCTCTCTCCTTTTTGTAACGCTGAAGGTACAGGACAATAAAGGTACAAGTAATAAAGCAAAATTTGTTGCTACAGATCTAAACATGACAATTCGGCAAATTTTATTTCCTTAGTTCAGCTGAATTTTTTATTCTCATACAGTTCCGTAATTGCCTTTTTTTTTTTTTTTTTTCTTTTTTTCCCCAGCTATCAAGTTCACACAGGTAGAAGAAAGACTGCTTTAGATCTGAACTTGATGCTGGAGGTCATTGGAAAGATTATGTAATGCAACTCAAAAAGCTTTACAAGCTGTTCAAATAGCAGAACATTTCTAGTACAGTGCAGGAACATAAAAGTGAAACCAAACAAACCCAAACTGTGTTGCAGTTACTGACAAGATCATGCTCTGGTAGAAAATGTGAAAGAGTAACAGAAGCAGAGCGGTGGAAGGTGGATCTTTTTAAAAATTTTTTTACTCCCCCCCCCTCTTCCTTATTTTTTATTTCCTTTGGTACCAGTAGAGAAAATGTATCTCAGTTGAAACAACTGAGTACATGTCCACTTCCTCTGCCTTACTGCTTTTCTTTGTATTGATAGCACCAGTAAGAGATAAAATAACATTAGCACCAAGTGTAAATTAAATGATGGATGTTACAGTTCGCTTTTTCTGAATCTAACTCTTTAAACCTTAGTTTAGAAGCTTAAATGTGGAATGAGGGACTATGTCCTGTTTCTCCCTGCTGGGTTCATTTAGGATAAAACCCAGGCTGTCCTGCATTTTAGTTGGAGACTTGCACACAGTGGGGGTGATTGGACTTTCTCTGCCCAAGGCACAACATATGCTACTTCCCATCACTTTAATAGGCATTAGTTCCGCAGACAGCACTGGTCAAATGTACATTATTCACAATCACTTTAATGCAAATATGCAAGGATGAGAGAGAAAATATGTCACAAAGAAAGACTCAGCCATTTCTGTTCTTTTTTGATTTTCTTCTTCTATCACAGTATCTCTTCTTACACCGCATCTGTCTGCCTACATATATACAGATCTGTGCAATCAGTGCATTGGTTGGAGGGTTTGGTTTATTTGTTGAAAGTGTTTAGATGTAAAATACCAATGCTACATTTTTTCTAAAGGTTCTGTCTATTGTTATTCTTAGCACTCATGGGAACAGCACTTTCTTTTTCATTGTCAGCCTCTTCTGTTTCAGAAGATTTATCCTAATAATTATTTTTTTTTTTTTTGGCCTGCTGGATCCTATTGTGCACCTTCAGAATGACTTGTGTCTGTAACAAATTAAGCTTCCTAATTAAAATATTATCACCAGAAATGCATTCATATAGTTCTGCATAGGTGAAGAATAGTTTCATGTTCTTTACATTTACACAATGGGTTCTTTGCCTTTTCTTTTTTTTAGCTGTGTAAATTGCATATAATTTTCTCCACATATCCATTATGATATAAGTCCTATTATGGTTCTGTGTTATAAATGAGACTATAAAGATGTTAGTATCCACCTGTCTGCTTGTTTGCCTGGCTATCTTTATTTCCTTGTGATAGGTCCTGAACAGATAAGAAACAAGTGATACTTCTTCTGTGAGGATCAAAGACAACCCTAGAAAGATAATGAATACACTTCAGCAGCTTATTCAGAGTATGATGTTGCAAATCACAATATCTAAGCATTTACTAGTTTTGATTCTTTTTTTTTTCTCATTTTTTTGCCAAGTGCAACACTTCACTCCCACCCTGCATATCCATTCATGCAGGTGTCAAGGTTTTTCTAAGTTATCATTGTCATTTATGATAGTTTCTTTCCAACCAGCTTTCTACATAGATTTAATGGATGTTTGGACTGAGTATTGAGTGTGAATTCAAGCTTATCAGGCACTTGATAAACCGGAAAGATGTTGCTCTGTGGCAGCCAAAATCAATCTGACCTTTGGCTGTCACGGTGTTCCTTAAGAGAGAGGAACTGTTTTTCTCCAACTAATAATCAAGGCCAGTGGTAAAACCCTTGCCAAACCCCAAGTATATCAGTTCATGAACTGTATCAGCATAGCCAGAGTAAACTATTCAGGGAGGTTATATGCCACACTGGAAGGTTTTTAATGTAGCAAAGAGGCAGAGGCATAAGATCCAGTGATCTTGTGTCTGGATAGATTGACACCTCAGATTTTCAGCCAAGAGCTCACCGGAACCATGAGTATAACTTTCCAGGGGAAGTAGTAGATTCTGCAGATTTTATTTCTCTAAGGATGTTTATCTTTCCTAAGAAGACGTTCAGGCTCTACCTCAGGTTCCTAGGGTCATGGCAAGAGATTATCTGGGATGTTTTGAAGTTAAATAAAATGCCGTCAATGGTACAGACCACTGGAATCAGAAAGCCAAAACTATATGTTCCCTGTAGGAAATGAATTAGAAAAGCAGAAAATAATTTTGTTAGACACTCTGCTGTGAAAGTAAAAAATTACATTTTTAAATACATATATTCCCATGAGATATTTTAAATCAGACAAAACGGTGTTTTCTGAAGAGAGAGTATTCCCCTCTCACATGTACCACACATGCACATAATGTTTGTTCATTTTGCTAGTTTCATTACTGTCAAGTGATTAGGCATTAATTGCAAAATGTAACATTGCATCAAGTTTGCTTTCTAACAGGTGATTTTTAATGGCACAGTGCTGTACCAATGAATTCTAATTAATGCTCAATTTTGTTTTTTTAAGTATAGAAGGAAACACAAAGCAATAGATGTGTGTATGTCTGTTCAAACACAGATAAGGCTTTGGGAAACCTGTTTATAACTTTCCTTCAAAAAAACAGTACTTAGTGCTGCACAGAGGATTGAACGATGGCAATCTGATGGACAAAGGTTGATTCTTTTGATTATTCACTGTTACTTTTATTGTAACCTCACTAGAATCAATCCAGATTTACTTCACCAGAAAGGTAAAAACAATTTTGTTTTTATTTTTTATCTATCATATTGTAAAGTTATGCAGATTATAATCAGGGCTGGCCTGATGCCAAGTACCAGGGAGTCCTGGCCAAAGATCTGTTTTCCTGGTTGGTGAGATAAATAGCATCAATTTCATAAAGAATAGCAACAAGCAGAAAAGCAGCGAGCATTACATCTGGACACCTTTAACTTCTTGGCCTAAGTGATCTGATGCCCAGTTACATCTGGATTAGCAAAGAGCTGTCTTTGATATTATTTCTAGCAATCTTTGTTCTCTCTGCATGTATAACAAGGTGTGTTATTGCATCTGTCAGTACCTCGCAGAAAAAAATAAAACCCAATAAAAATAACAATTGAAATTACTATGCTCTTACTCCTCCTCCTTCCTCTGCAGCTATTTGCTTTATTTATGTTTTTACCAATACTAGAGGAGTTATATGAGTTTTTTGAAAAAGGTTGGCAGTAGCCAAGCATTGCTTCACCTTGAAGCAATCACTTCCTGGACTACTTTATTTCATATCAGTGTTACTGTACAGTTCAGATTTCACATATTTACATTGTAGGTTTTTTATTATTAATAGATTTTTCAATTGCAAAAGCCTGTGTTCTCTGAACTTAGTAGGACTTTATTCATTCTTACTGGCTATGAGTGATTTATGTGGACAGCTCCTATTAATGCTAATGGAAAGCAAATGCATAAATCTCTCCACAGCAGATAGATAGCAATCTCACAAAAGTGGTCCAAGCAAAGCATGTCTTTGTATAGGGTCTAACTAGCAATTAGCATAAAAGATTGACATCAACCGTAATTCAGTATTTATATAAGTACTGTTAATCTAAATACAGAGTCAAATTAATCCCTAGTCTAATTCCAGTGCCTGCTTTGGAATTTCAGCACTGAAAATTGTAACCTATTCTGCCTTCACATGTGTAAGCTAAATATAAATGCACAGGTTTTAAGGACTAGACTCTGATACCCTGTTCAGTCAGGGGGAGCCTTGTTGATTAAGCCAACCTGTATAGCTTCTGTCACCTGATGTGTAAAGTCAAGCCATTTGGAAATTGAGATTTGTAAAGGAGACTGAAAGAATTATGTCCTTTTTTAGGGTTAGGCACCCTAAAATACCGTCAGGAAGACAAGATCTTTCAGTAAAGTCCTTGAAGAGCTAGGACGGAAAAAGGGTGATTTGAAAGGGCCTTTCTGTGAAATTTTTGTTAGAGAAGGAGCCAAAGATTTAGTAGGGAAAAGAAAAAGAAAAAGCAAAGATGCCAGTTTTTAATTAGAAAATCATCAATGCTTTTAGGTTGGATTGCTTTTGTTGAGAAATGTTTGTTTTTCTTTAAAAAATACTGCAAATATCAATACGGCTGATTCTTGAATGGAGCTACATTTTAGGTAGAATCCAAGTACCATTTCACAACAAAAAGTAATGGTCAATACTGGCAAGAGTATATTGAGAAACAAAATCAGCCTCAAGGGTGAGTTCCGCACAGCAAGACCTTGGTGCCTCCCATTCCACCACTGCCTGGATCTCAGGTTTAGACCCAACTCCAGAAAAAGGCATGGGACATACTGAGATATAAACTCATAAACTCTGTTTAATGTCTCAGAGAAAGGAGGCTGGTGAATAGGTACAGAGTATTTTCGTAGGCAAGTTGATTAAGCATGGAGTAGATAAATGAACAGTGAGATGGACTGAAGTCAGAGGCTTGTGATCAGTGACACAAAGTCCAGCTGGACCATGATACTTAGAGGTGTTCTCAGGTCAGTACTGGGGCCAACACTGTTTAACCTCTTCATTAATGATCTGAATGATGGAGCAGAGTGCACCCTTAGCATATTTGAAAATGATATGAAACTGGGAAGAGTGTCTGGTACACTAGATGAGTGTGGTGCCATTCAGAGGGACTTCTGTCAGGCTGGAGAAATGAACTGAAAGCAACCTCATACAGTTCAGTAGAAGGAATGACAAGTCCTGCACCTGGGGACGAATATGGGGACTCCATCAACCAGTACAAGCTGGGAATTGTCTTTCTTGAAAGCAGATTTGCAGAGGGAGTCCTTGTGGACAAGAATTTGAACATAAGCCAGCAATGTGCCCTCACAGCAAAAGTGACCAGCTGCATTAGGATCGTCCTTGCCAGCAGGTCAGGCTTGGTGAGACCCTTTTGAAGTGCTGTGGCCAGTTTTTTCTCACCAGTGCAAGACAGACATAGACATACTGGGAGTAAGTCCAGCAAATGACCACAAAGACAATCAGGCAATTAAAATGTGTCAACATGCTGGGAGAGGCTGAGAGAGCTGAGATTGTTCTGGTTGGAGAAGAGAAGATTTGTGGGTGATCTTATTCACGTGTATAAATAGATAATGGGAGACAGTAAACAAGACACAACCAGACTCTTCTCAGAAGCTGACTGCATGTGGCCCTAAGCAATCTGTCCAAGATGACTGTGGTCTGTATAAATGGGTTGAACTGGATGGTCATGAGACATCCCTTTCAACCTCTGCTATTCTGTGATTTTGTGAACCCTTTGGGCTCAGTTCAGTTGCCCACACACAGAACCTAGCACCTTTTGAGATAAATAAGGTATCCTGCTGAGTTTGCATTTGCTTTTCCAGGTAGGACTTATGTTATTTTTTTCCAGCCTCGCTGAGAATTCTTAGTTTTGTCCATAAATGCATGAAACTGTGAAAAGAGCAGCTGCCTTGCATCTGTTTTAGATATATCTTGGTACCTGTGCCAATACAAGCCAACATGCTGGTGTTGCATTTGAGAGCAACATCATCACCCTGTGAAACTTACGACTTCTGCTCTAAAATTCTTGCCTTGGATATGAAATGGCAATGTGTCTCACTACTGTCCGCTACCAGAACCATCTATTTTTTGTATGATTTTGTTAATATGCAACCTGCTTGACTGCTTGAACAGGGGGATGGGGCAAGATGATCTCCAGATCATCTCAACAATTCTGTGATTCTCTGGTCCTGTATCCTCAAACTTTCCTTCAGAAGAATGACTGGGAGTTGAGCTTATGCTTTCATATGAGGATGGTAGGTGGAACCATATTTAGGAATATGATTGTTTCTCTATCTAGACCTATAAGTGTACTTCAGAGTTCAAGAAGTCAACTTTCAAAACTGTGGTTGTCTTTGACTTCCACTGATGTGAAACCACTGGCAATTGGTGTACCCAATCTCTCTCCCTAGCTACTCTCCCAAGATGGAAAGTTAAGAAAGCATGTTTTAAATCAAACTTGCACGGTTAATTAGCAAAATAAAAAAATAACCAGAACAATTTGGACAAATAAGAAGCTGATTGAGAAAATGGAATTAACCTCCTTAATGAAAGTAGTTAAAACATTTCATTGACCAGGGTTTTCCATTTTAAACAGCATTTACAAGTTATCTGGTCCATGATTCTTATCTCCCTGGAGGGGCACTGCAGAGCTGTTTGGTGACTTATGTCAAACAAATCTAGTCCCCAAGGTTGCTTCTATCCTAGTAAATTAAAATACACCAAGGAACATTCCCAGGCTCTGCAATGGAGCTATCTTTACCATTGCAGCATCAAGGTGGTCTCCGCCATGCCAGTTAGTGCTTTCCCAATAAGTCCTGTACATGGCTCGGAAGATAACAGGTACAAATAGGTATCAAAATAGATACATGCAGTGTAGCCACCCTTTTGTGAATATCAAAAGTATTTAATAGTATTGACATGACTAGGCCATACCAGTTGGCCACAGTGTTAGACAACTGGTTTGATTGCATTTTATTTTACTAGTGTGCTGTAATGCAACTCCATTGGAACAGTCTACAGGAATCACCTTTTTACCGTACTTTCAGGAAAAAGCACCTTAGAACGTATTAGGCAATCCTTTGAAAGAGCAGCCCCTGACCCTCAGAGCACTACTGGCTTTGATCCCTGTATGTCTCCAACAAACAGGGTTGCCTTTGGAAGAGCTTAAAAAAAGCTGGTCAACTGGACACATAAAGTTGTAGCACACTGGTGAGTGGGGGACACACAAGGCCCAAAAGCTGTGTGTTGGGCAAAACAAAGTAATGAGGGACAAGTGTGACTGAGGGTGTAAGAGATGGCAGGTCCCCATCCAAATCACTTCATGTCTAGCTAATGCTATGAACGGATCAATGAACAAGGCTTTGGAGTTAGGTAATAGAAGAAACAAGTGCTTCTGCAGCCTCTGTCATGATGAAAGGGGCTATGAAAGCATTTTATACTCTTCTTTTCTTACCTTATCCATCACAGGCACCAAACTGGGTAAAAATACACAATCAATCTGTGGAACATGTTTTCTCAGGCCCATCAGTTGTATACAAATGCAACAGAGTGGTGGCAAAAGGCATAACATATCCTACGATCTGGGAATTACTTGAAGCATTTGGTTCTGTATAAGTCAATGGAGACTGGAAAGCAGTTCAGTTCACACTAGAAATACCTACCTGTGTTTGGTGAAGTCAGCTATTCTCTGGACTCTAGTGATGGCATCAACTGGATCATCATCTCAAATCAGAGACAACACAAATGAAGACATGCACTGCTGAGGCACTTAAATGCAGGTGTCTGGGTCAGAATCCGACTGACAGACACTCACTAGATGGTGTTCGAGCCTTGCTTCATAAGGAATTAAATTGAGATACTAATTTTGCTTTTGAATCCCATTCATTCACTATTTTACTTACTGCTACTCACACTGGGACAACTTATGCTGTTGAATATAAGCCTCAAGTTCCTCCCCACCCAACTCCCCAACATATCCAAATTAATTTATTTAAACCACTAAGAAGTCCTTGGTCTTAAATTTTTTAACAGGAATCTGTGTTTATTCTATTAAAAAATGGATCTGCTCGGATGTCTTTAATCAACCAAGTCACACAGAGGCAAAATAATGACATAGTAACTTTAAGGATCCTTGACTTTGAGCTGCCTTTTATAAGCATGGAAGGTGGAATAAAAAAAATCAAAAGCAGTAAAAACTTATATTATTTCTCTCAGTAGCTGCTTTTCAGAAAATGTTGTGAAAACAATCTCTGTACGGAGGAAGCAACATACTGAGCAACAAGCCTCAATCACAGGAAGTTCATTTTTTTCCTTGGCGTGTTGCCCAGTGCCATCAGAACTAATTAAAAACAGAGCCACGCTGGTAGGAAGCTCAATGTTTGGGTTTTACAATAACGGAGCAGCAAACCAGGGGGACGTCTAATGAGAATAGTTTCTGAGTTTGTTTTCTAGCATTGGGCAACTATGTCAATTACTGGAACTACAGCTCAGGGCCAGCAACCATGCTGAGACGTGAAAGAGTGTTATTTGCAGTACAGATTGAGCTGCTACTTTGATGCATGTGTTCTGCATGTCACTTGTATACTGGTGCAGTTCCTTGGCTCATGACTAAATAGGAATAGGCTGATGCCACCTTGCTCTTCTTGTCTAAGGCTAGATTAAATGTTATGAGACAGGGCTTTCCCCCTGTCATTAGGTATGCTCCAGTTAAAAAATGAAATATGTCCTCTTGTAAGGCTCCTACTGGTAATGAAGGATCTGACTTGCAAAGTGAATTATCAGTCAGGGACTTAACCCTTTGAGGGCTAGAGGAAAAGACAGGTTGACCTGAATACCTTAAAAGCAACCTTTATAACTCAGTCTCTCTCCCAAATGAAAATTAAAAAATACTGCATTTAAAGTAAACACATGGCTGCAAAATCTGACATATTTTTTTTAGCCTTACTAATATCGTATTTAATATCATGTCTGTGGAATTGGTGTATATATTAAATATTTCATTCTCTTATTTTAGGATTGTTGTTAATTCTATGAGCAACGAAAACAGAAGTGAGAGAGGACAACTGGCTGCAGCTAAGGAAAAAGTTCCTGCAAACGTGAATGAAAAAACATTGTCCATATCTGGGATAGGATGAGAAACAATGGGCTTAAACTGTAGCAAGGAAGATTTAGCTTAGTCATTAGGTAAACTTTCTGAGTGTAGGCCAGCTCTGCCTGGTGAAGTAGCGCAATCTCCATCATTGAAAGATCTTAAGGGTAGGTTAAACAAACATATGTTATAAACAGTTTGATATAGAAGATCCTGCCTTAAGGAAGGAAGATGGACTAAATGATCACCTGATGTCCCATCCAGCCCTATTTTCTCAGTCTATTTTTACATATTGCTTCTGAATCTTTACCAGTGAGAGCTATAATAAGGTAGCAACACTTTGTCTCTCAGGAGCAGCCTTTACTTTAAAGTGCTAAAATTAAAGATTTTTATGCCCTACACTGGAATGCTTTCCTCTCTGGTTTAACACACAAACTGGTTTTTTATGCAGCAAATTAATTAAGGCCAACAACAAACTAATCAAGGCCAAAATATGGGCCGAGACATTACAACTAGGTCAACCATACTGTTAAATTTCTTGTTTGGTTCACAGCTTAGGCCAGTTGGTGCTCCTTCAGAGTACCTGGGCCTGGGTCAAGAGTAGCACCATCCAGCGGCTGTTCCCAAGGCAGGTTGCATTCAGCAGCCTGTTTAGATGTGAGACAATTTAGCAATGGATACAAGCTGCACTGGGCCAACTGGCTTCAAAGTAGATAGCTGTTCCTGTCCCCTTTTACTTACTACTGTAGATGCTGATGTACGTGTTTAAGAAAATAATGGGAAAAACCAACAGCCTAAACCATGAAACACATTTAACGGTGTGTCAAGATAAGTCTCTACTGAGAACACAGAGTTAATAAGAGTAGTTGGGAATAAATAAGTTATATGGTCTAATGGATGAAGCACTAACCTGAGACACGGAAGAACAGATTCCTTCCCCATGCAGGGAGACTATGGATCCATCACTTTTGTATCAGTTCTGCTAACTGAAAGTGTCTTCTCTGTCAAAAAAGCCATCTTTGTGTGGATGTTTTCAAGATTCTATAAGATCTGGCTGCTGTCATCATTGGTCTTATATGGTCATGGTAAATGAGATAGTTATTTCACATTATAAACTAATATTTCCAACAATCTAATTTTTGGAATAATTCAATTCATGTTATTAATCCCTGATACAACATTTTCTATTGTTAAGCAAATATCAGGTATATCCTGAAAATTTCATTATTATTGCAGTTTTGTTTGCATCCTTGCTGCTTTCTTGTATTACGCAGTTGACATTTGTTTCATGTAGCTCCTTCTGGTGTCTTAGGCTGACATCCAGAAATGTAGGTAAGGTACCAAATAACATTGTTGTAGGTTCACTGCTGTAACCTTGTTTTGTAATATATTTATCATAATTGTTACTGGTTATTGGTGGCTTTGTCTTGACTCTGTGGGTCACTTCCTTTATTGCCCTCCAAAGCCCTCCTTCATGCATGCTTTCTTCCATTTTTTTTGCTACAGGCAGCACCAAATCTTTTTGCTGTGGAGAATTGCTATCAGGATAGTAATCACTTTACTGATTATACAGTCTGCATTGTGTATAGAGAGCCTAGATTTAAACCTAGCTGTTTAAACTAGTTTCCTAATTATACGTTCAACTTAAACAATGTGAATCCTGGTTGTGTCCTATTGTGCTACTAAACAGTATAATATGAGTAAATGAGAGCCTGTAACCATGAGACCAAGTAATATCCAGCTAGCAGAACTCATCGCTTTTTCTGTCTATGTGCTATGTCTCCTGCTACCTTATATATGATTGGTGAGGCAGAACTGTAGATACTGTATGAGCTTCCCAAATACAGCAGGGTGACTGCAACGTAAGTTGTGTTGTTTTCATATATCAGGTTACACTTTCCATTCAACTAAGATAACCTAATGTCTTTATAGGGAATTGTACATAAGCATAGAAAACTCATTTGGCTCAGGCTCATTTTGTCTTTAATGGCAAATATTGCATGTTATCTTAAAGATATTCAACCTCACTGTAGTATTGCCTTCTGTTCTATCATGAGATAAGACATATTTCTCTGCATTTACAGGTGAAAAAATGTAATTATTTATCATGAATCAGTTAATGTAATGTGCTGATAAACCTTTATAACTTAATCATGTTACCCAATGCTTATTTTACTTGCTGTTCAGCTCATTTGTTAACTGATACTACCATCAGTTTGCGCAAGAACCTTGAGCAAAGGCACAGCTTTGGTCTCTATATGTTTGACTGACCTTTTATTACTCAAGTAAAGGTCTGCGTCCCAATTCACCATGAAAGTAAACTGATACAATTGTGTTGACTTCAGTAGAATTGCACATACTTAAGCCAATGGTGAATTTGGACCTCAGTAACTACATTTCCTTTTGTAAGGCTGGTGGATGAGTGCTTGGGGAACAGTTAGGTTGTCAAATAAAGGCAATAGCTATATCTTTCTAGACTGTATTTATAGTGTACTCTTCCTACCAGGCTTCGCCATGCTGAAGTCAATTGTTCCAGGCTTTATTTCAGTCAGATCAGAGAAAATGAGAAATAATTAAGAATGAAATATGAGGCATTATAAAACTCATGTTAATAACTAATTGCAGAATGATGATCTTGGCATAAAATAAATCAAAGGCAGCTGAAGCTCTCATACATTCCCTGGTCATGGTTACTTTCTTCAAATCATGCTGATTACTGTGGTTAAACCAAGCTGTCTTTTTTTCTCTTTCTTTCTTTTCCAATTGACTACAGGTCAAAAGGGAATTTGGTTAAGCCAAAAAAAAAAACCAACAAAACACAAAACCAAAAAAACCTAGGACTGAATTAAAAGTTAAGTGTCAAGTTGAAATTCTTTAAATAAAAGCAGTGGCTCATTTCTTTGATTATATCTATTGTAGAAAATTAAACTGTACCAAGGCTCAGAGTCAGGTAGCAGGACTCATTATTGTCCCTGGTGCAGTTTTGTTCAGCAAATATTAGCACTATTTAAACCATTCCCAGGTACAGTTCATGGGCTGGGTCTGAAACTATTCCTAACAAGTAGGCTAGATGCAGTCACTGTGACTTGAGGATGAGATTTTCATAATATGGAGGTGACCAGATCATGCAGTTGGCCAAAAAAGCAGGACTGGAATTATTTAGTTTTAGTTTGCTGGTATATATGTAAACTTTGTGGTGAGTTAGGATATTTGGGTTCCATCCTCCTGTCTGTTTATGAAAGAAGAGTATTTTAGCCTCTTAGGACAAAAGTCTAATCATGGAGTGATAGTTTATCTTTGAGGATGGATCCATTTGTTCTTTCAGCTTAAGCTGTTCTCCTTTATATACATAATAATGTGTACTGATTGTGCCAAGTAAAGAGAGATGACCCATGGTGGGTTTTTTGGCAGTTTCTTACACTGCTACTTGTCACAGCCAGCAGCTTTTCATGTCAAGTCATGTCCTGTAACTTCACATGGCTTGTTCAACAGATATGCCATGTCCCTGCAGCCTTAACAAAGGACAAGTTTCCCATCTAACCAGTAATCTAGGTTCCTGCTCTGGTCAACAGACTCCAGAAAACAAGGTGAAAATTGGATTTTACATTGTTTATAATAAAAAACCATGATCAGACATCTAATTTTTAGATGACAAAATTTAGATGAGCTCAGTCTGACTTGATATATCTCTTCTGCTACATTCAGAAAAACCTGGTTCTGCCCAGGTAAGCCCGAGCTCAGAATGGCTGGGAGTTCAACAGTGAGTCACTTCAGCTAAGTATTTAAATAACAAGTGATCCTAGACCTGGATGCAGTCTAGTCATACCAATATAATGTTAAGACATCTGTGATCCTCCAAACAGGGCCTTGTAACTCAGCTTTGACACTGAATTTAAGTAACTATTTTCTTCTAGTCCATGCAATGCTGTACTAGTTCAAGCATGGCTGCACTGCAATTTATCTTCTGAAGTCCTTTTGAACAGGAAGAGATAAAAGTGACCCTGCAGCCCAATCATTAGAGACCTTCACTTTTTGAAGACATTAATTCCTATAGGAAACCCATCCACTCTGTTATGTGATAATGATTTAATACAGATTTTAGGAGGTTCAGTAGGAGCTTTATGTACAGTACTTCAGTTCACAACACAGTGACTGCATTACTTTTTCATTACATCCTGTGTTCCCCATCCTGTATAAGGTACTAATTTAGAAGTAATCTAGGGAAACCTTAGAGCAGAATGTGGCTTATAAGAAAGGTGGGGACAGACTTTTTAGGAGGATCTGTAGCAATAGGACAAGGGGTAATGGTTTTAAACTAAAAGAGGGTAGATTTAGACCAGATATAAGAAAGAAATTGTTTATGATGAGGGTGGTGAAACACTGGAACAGGTAGCCCAGAAACGGTAGATACCACAGATCCCTGGAAATCCCTGGTAGATCCCTGGAAATCCCTGGTAGATCCCTGGAAATATTCAAGGCCAAGTTGGATGGGGCTCTGAGCAACGTGATCTAGTTGAAGATATCCCTTCTCATTGCAGCATGGGTAGATTATATGGTTCTTCCAACCCAAACAATTCTATGATTCCATGATTCTATGATTCTGAGATAAAATGATTCTGTGATATAATGATTCTATGAAAAGAACCTAGATGACTAAAATTCTTGCTAGTTTTAGTAAGATGAATCCAAAATTTGATGTCTAGCCACAGAGCTAAGGCAAGTAAGTGAGAAGTTTAAACTCAGGAAAGGTGACAAACTTGAAAATATGGTCCAAGAAAGAAAACAATAGAATAAAGCAGACAAGGGAAGCAGTCTCTTGTCATAGCTTTAGTTTTTTACGGGAAAAGTAACCAATGTAAACCACATAAAACACTGTCCATGCACTGACAGACTAGCTGAGCAAAGCAGATTGACTATGCCATATTCTATACCTATTCCACAAAGCGGCAAGATATTAGTACTACCTATTAGTATCAACTAAACTATTAGTCTGGCTATTTCCGGAAATATAAAATAAATTTAAATAATAATAATAATACACCCTTTCCTCCCATAACTAACAAAAATTCCAGTCTTCCCTTTCTTTGCTGAACTGAGACTTGTTACAGCAGAAGAGGGATTTCAGGGAAACATGGCAGCAGTTAGCATTGTTTGATTTCCACTGTAATTTTATCCAAATGTTTCTTTCAGGCAAGGTATTTCTCAAAGGACATATTGTTAGAAATTCAGACTAGTCTCAGAAAAAGAAAATAGTCAAAGCTGAAATGTAAAGAGATTGATGAAAACAAATGCATTTGGCTAGCTGTGTTCAATGGAAGTCCTTTTCCAGGGAACACTCTGAAGTTACACTTGGGAACATTGTGATCATTTGAGCTACTCCACTTAAAATCTGGATGAAAGAGAGTGATTTACTGACTCTCCTTTACATTTTTATATTATCATCTTAAACTGCAGGTAAATGATGAGATACCAATTCTCCAGTTGCGGTGGTTCATCATCTGATCGGTATGAATGGAGTCAAAGCAATAAGGTTAGGATGCCAAACAAAATTATGCCAAGTTTCTAACTATGTCTCAGTAAAAGCTGTCCTTAGACTTTTTTAATATGATGTTGGTCTTTGAAAATAAAATTACTTTTGTCTTGTAGAAGTAATGCATTTGGCTAGGCATGCAAACCAAAAGAGTTGCTTAGGACATTTGAACAGATCAATGGCTCATGTTCATCAAGTTTAATCTGACATTCATGTGACTAGCTGTAGATACCTACCCTGTTGATGTGTATAATGCAGATGTCTACATTAGAATTGGTTGCTTAGATCTGCTATAATAGCAGCGGAGAGAGAGAGATCACTCTGGTGTGGGTTTTCTTACCCTTAGGGTCAGATGAATCACACTCTTAAAACAGTTTTCCCCATTGAAAGGAAAGGAAATCTATAGTAAGAAGTTTGGAAGTCCTATGTAGACATCAAAAGTAGGTGAAATGCATTTGAGCGTCTTTTTTGAGATTCTCAGTTTTGGGAAATTCTAGAGGTAAAGTTAAATCTGTCTGGAAATTTGCTTTCCTTTTTTGTTTGTTTTGTTTCTTCCTGGGGACAGCTGTGAAAAACTGCAGGGAACAGGAGGATATTAATAAGAGTGATTGGGAATGTGTTTGTGGAGAGATTAAAAACTCACAGGTGAAGCAGGGAACTCACTGAGGGTTACTGAAAGATACAGCAGAACAACCATAGGATGTCAGCATCCCATATGCCAGTTCTTTCCAGAGGGAGTGAGGATTTTATCTTGCAGCAACAGAAGGAAAGAGTGGCTGGAGGTGCTGTACAAAATTACTTCCCATAAGAAGAAGACAGTGAAAGGAGTAGGAAATAGAGCATGGGAATATCAAAGACAGAGGTGGGAAAAAGTTAAAAAATGAAGACTGATTAATAACATAGCAAAGACAATTAAAAAAAAAAAAAGACTTATGTATGGCCAAAGCCTAGTTCAGGCTCATAATTTCAGGAGAATCATATGTGCATTATCTGTAGCTTGTGATGTAAGCACCTTTTTTGTTT
>JANHGB010027215.1:3809-22174 GCA_026283785.1 Coracopsis vasa | reverse complement strand
TCCCTGCGGTATTAGCTAAGGTTTATTAATCACATTTAGTCATAATTTTCTAGTGCATTTGTATATGCAAAAGCAGCAAGGACCCCAGTTTGACCAATTTATGCTCTACCCCCACTGGAATTTTAAATGCCTTTGACATTTAAATGCTCCTGAAATTCTTAAGCAGCCTGTGAAAAGTGGGAGGGGTCTCAGGATTGGGCTTTTTCCAATGTGGGGCACGTTCCAATCTATGTAAGTTACCTAATTCCACCTTCCCTCTGACTACAGGTGAAGTAGTAGGAAAAGCTAGTTTGAAAGGTTATTAAAAATCTCTACTATGTTTCTCCAATGCTTCTCTACTTGTTAATATTAACATCTACAGATCAGTAAAGCTCTACAGCTTTGGTAATATCTATCTAAAACTCTTGAGAATACACCTTATGCAAGTCATCTCAAAGGAACATTTACTGAAATAAATGCTTTTTAGCACAGCAGGGGCTGTGAAGTCAAGCTGTTAGAAACTTTCTCTTTTGTGAACTATTTCAGTAGTTAAAATCATCTTGCGCACCCTAATGAACAGCCTTAGACTGAATTCTATGAAGGTGTTGGTGGGGGGGATATTGAGAGAAATATATTCTCTAAAGGAGGAAGTCTTTAATTATTAAGTATTTTCCTTTCCCGTTTATTTGATGCTGAAATTGTAAATTCTACTTAACCATTATCCCTCCAGTCATGTTACAATAAGTTTTCTGAAAGGTGGCTCTCTTGATAGCAATACCTTCTTTTGCTTCAGGGAGGTATTTACTTGAAATGTCCTGGTGAAATCCTTTTTTCAACTACAAATGGGAAGATAGAGGAGTCGCCCTGGATGATTTTCGTAAAAGTATTCATATAAATCTAGGGATTATACCACATACCTTTTATAAAACCATACCAAAAACATTCTGCTCCATTGAGAAAGCTCTACACTCAACATCAAGACTGAAAACTTCCAAGGCTCATCATGGACATCTGATATCAACTGCACATCTACAAAAACACGTCTCTATTTGCTAAAAAATATATTAACATAATGCAAACAATACAACGAAAAACTAGTAAAGAAATGTAGACCCTCACATTTTTTGACAAATCCTAACAATTATATATATGCATACATATGTCTAGATATATGTATATTGTGAGAATTTCTCAAAAACGGGTATATAAATATACTCACATACATACTGCAATTTCTTATGATTGTATCATGCTATAAATCTCACGTTTACTCCTTTAGCTACTTCCTTATTGCAACCTGTTACATATTCATATATTTGGAAAAGAAAGAGAAATGTCTCATGATTGCTAGAGACAACAAAGAAAAATGTGACAAACACTGGCATCCTAAAAACACAAACTAGAGGCAAAACAAAGACACTTAATGTCTTGATTTGTTTGGTGGTTTTAAATAGTAATTTTCTTTTTACTAGAGTACAGCAGAATTATTAAAGTGGCATAAGGAAGATCACAGATAAAATAATCAGTATAATTACAATTACTGTTAAATTTATTCATGATACTGTATTTCAAAATACACTGAGGTGAGGAGCCAAAATCTGTGCTCCCTCCTTCCCCACAGCTTCAGTGATCATGGGACCAGACATTCATGTGGTCACTTGTGTTTTCTCCCTCTCCACTTAGGCTCCCTTCAGCAAGAGCACAGGGTAGTATCTCCCTTCTGTTCCATCTGCCTTTTGGGTGCTTTTGAAGAGCAACTGCCATGTAGATTGACATCTTCCCAAGGCAGAGGAAGGAAGTAAAGGAAACGAATGGAATTTTCAAGCCACCAGGATGTAATGAAAAGGAGAACTGGTGTCACTAATACATTACATGGAGCTTAACACTACAAATGCATGTTTTAACATGTTCTGACAAGGTTTAACTTTGAAACGGTGCCTGAAAGGTGACTAGTTTTTTTTTATTTAGAAGCATATTTTAGATATAAAATATGCTCTAAGCTGCTCCACACTATCCAGACTGAGAAATTCTCAGCAAATTCTAAAGCACAATTTTAAGCATTTGTGAGACTTTCAGGTTAAGAACTGGGCTATCTGTAGAGTCAGAAAAATGATTTTTCAGTATTTTCAGGACTTGGGTAACTTTGTACTTGAGGGTCTATCTTCTGCCTAAGTTTTGCTTTTCAGTTTGACTCCCGCTGCTTAAAATTACAGAAGTCTTCGGAAAACTCACTGTTGAATAGGTCAAACCACAACTCTCGACTCTAAGTACAGTTTAATACTAACAGAGATTTCACCCCAACGTATTTGGAATGCACATGGAATTTAACTTTTATGGCACAACCTCAAACCAGAAATGATTGTAAAAGAGGTACACGGAGGTGATGGATTATTGTAGCTAACTACAGCAATATTAACACTTGTGTTTTTTTCTCCATAAAATTAAAAAAAAAAGAAATATAAAAAATAAAATAAGGTCATACCAATTTAAAATCTGTTTTCATCACATTTTGTGTTTTGATTTATCTTTTTATTCTCTCCAGTACCTTATTATCTATACTGTATCTACCATCTGATGTAGTTTTGAGGTCAAATTCTGTCTCATGCTTTTTATGTCCAAAACTACCATGAGGGAAACAGAAGTCCCATCCCAGTCCTGTCCCACATCACCCACAAAACTGTAACTTCATAGACAATTTTGGAATTCAGATGCTAGTAATATTTGGAAGTGGAGACTCAGGTGTTTTAATCAAATATTTTGCATTATCTATGTAGTCTTGTATGTTCATTTGTATTTAATCAATATGCTCTTCATTTTGGAGGTGGGGAGGTGAATCTGCCTGGGAAGCTATATGAGTCTTATGGGAATGCAAACAACACAAACCCACTGTACAGGCATACATCCCTCACCTGCCCATCTTCCTTGTGCCTAACTCATGAACATTTTACATAACAGTAATAGGGGACAGAATACAGCTTCATGATTTCAGAAAAAAGAAAACCAAACCCACAGCATTGTTTTATTATTTCATATTCTTTCAGTTCTAATCCCTGTTGAATTCTGTCAGCAGACATAAACCTCGTTGAGCAAGGTTTGACCCAAAATGTGTAAATAATAGCCCTGTAAGATGATAGATACATGGTTTAATCAATCATTGTAAATGTGAAATTTCACCTTACTACAATAACCATTTCACCATATAATCCACCTCTCACTAAGGCACTGAAAAGCCTTTTCCCAGGTCTCAGACGGTGGTGGCAGTCCATGAAAAGCCTTAATTTGTGCACTGAACCACAAAATGGAGGTTCTGACCTCTTGTTACTTGCAATCCTACACTGAGTGTATGACACAGTTTGAACTGAGAATCTCATTGCAGCAATCCTAGGTTAGCATTAGTTCAATACAACTGAAAGTTCATATATTGTGGCAGTCAGCTGTCAACACTCAATAACCAACTGCAAATTGACTGTGACTTTCTAACAGTAAGAAATTAAATCTTTGAAACAAAAATCAGGAAGCCCAAGAATGTCATTATGATTCATAGGCAGACTTTTACAACAAACTAAACACTGCAAAATGAAGAAATTAAATGCCACATACCTAACTTAAAATTTGTGTTCCATTAATTGCAATGACTCATTTACCAAGATTAAATTATTTTTATTGCCAGTTAATGAAGTAATTAATTGCTTTGTCAATTAACAGCAACCAGAATAAGAGGTAAACATTATCTAAAAATGTATCGTGAGTTAATGGTTTGAACATGCTTAAGTCTTCTAAGTAGGTTTCAATGCACATAAAGTGACTTGTGAATTTAGACTTGGACTGATAAAGTCATTCCCACACTGAGAATTCACCTGCCAAACTCTTTCCTTGTTTGGATCTTAACTTCCAACAGAGCTAAGGGGTTTGGGCTCTTAAGTGATAAAGAATTTCTAGAAAGAGATTTTAACACTGAACTCCCATTGCAAGCTCTCAAAGTCCTCAAAGGCCTTGATAAAGAGACACCTTCCCTTGGTCTAGGTGTGAAGCACTAAAGCCCTGGGTAAAGGCATTAATTAGCAGCCTGTAGAGTGTGTGTGTGCTTGTCTCCCCCTCTCTTATGAATATTTATATAAAGGTTTTATGGTATGGGGAAAAACTTCAATAGACTGGATTCAGAGTGTCTTCTGTGAATATTCGTTGGGCACGTAATTAGGACGCTTTGTCCTAGAGCTATTTAGACACTTCTGCTATTGTGCTAGGGAGGAAGCCCGACTTACACATCATGCCTAGTAATGCAAAGTTATGCATAGGGGATGGCCTGGAAGTTTACACATAGACTTAGAAGAAGCTCTCTCACTGCCTGTTTTCTTATGAATGCTTCCAATTAAGGGTGCTGGCCCAAACAGAAAATGAACAGAGTTCTAAAACTCTCTTCCTTGAGTGAGCAAAAAGGGTTTAAACTTCTAGGCCATTGAAAACACATGGGGAAAATAAAACTGGAGAGGAACATAGAGCTGACTCTATACCAGAACAAAGTCTGAGCCCTTATACATAAAAATATGGCTACACCACAAAGTCTAGCAAAGAAAAGCAAACTAAATTCCTATAGGGCAGCACAGTGTAACAAACCAGTAAGATTTCAATGACCATATGTAAAATGGCCAAATGGCCCAACAGGACAAAGCTTAGCGAAACAATGCAGATGCAAATCTGAAAAGTAGCTCCTGAACAGAAACAAGCAGAAGCCATTCTTGAGAAACTCATGTAACATGCACAGCAGACAGGTCACTTAGAGAACAGCAGATGAACCATTAAACAGTGATGACTGCAATGCAAGTTGTAATTCAAGGGACAGCAAGGGTGCCAAGTTAGTACACTGACACCAACATTTAGCAAATAAAATGCACAAGTTTTTAAAAGATCCCCCAAATAAAAATATTTCCAGTTTTGATAGCAATGACACTTTTTAGAAGTCTTCAAAATGTCTACTGATTTTCCAGAACGCAGTTGATTAAATTTAAAGATCCAAGAGGGTATGCTGAAAAACTGTGATGCACTGATGTTTCAGTTATTTAGATTGGGTTTCAAGGAAGTTCAGAAAGCTATAACAAGCAAGACAAATGTGTACAATGCCAAAAGATTCAGCTTTGCTACATCTTATCAGATTCAGCTTTTGCTACATCTGTTCAGCTTTAACAGATGTAGCAGCAAAAAAAACTGGGGAAAAAAGAAAAAAGGCACTGAAAACTACAAAAATACTTTTACTTCGTTAGGTTTTCAATTAATTCAATTGCATAAGGTGATAGAAGAGACCAGGGCTAAATCAAGTTCTTCATTCAGTGTATAGCTGGAGCCCAAGCAGAAATTTCGAAATACGTCAGAAATTATGAAGAAAGCATTATTGCATCTTAACACAAATCATCAGTGTGGTTTCATCTGGAAAACTGGATTTGTGCTGGTCTTGCCCTCTCAGAAACAATTAAGCAGAACATGAGTGAGAGGGACCACTGATGAATGTGACCATGGAAAAGCTCCAAATAAAGGGAGATGGAAAGAAAAGGTTAAGAATGCTTATTTTGGGAAGAAAACAAATACAAAGAATAATGAATGTTGCTAAGATGAAGACTGGGAACTTTTGTTCCCCCTTTCGCTAGAAGAACAAGGACACCCGGGGGCATTATGAGAAATTTGAAAGTAAGAAAACCAGTGAAAGAATACATTTTTTTCACATCTAGGCAATTATCACTGCAAGAAATCACTGAGGCTAACAGCTAAATGAAGACTGAAATAGCTGTAAAGATATCAAGAATATTTGGAGTTATCACAATACATTTAGAAAGGCACCTGGCACACATGAGACGTGAGAAAAGACTTGGGAAGCATCTCACTTCTACATACTGTGGGATTTCATGCCTGTTATTCTGAAGCATCTGCACTGGCCTCTGTCAGATAATACTGAATTTAGGTATGACTGAACATGGCTATTCCTGTTATTTGCATACTACACATGAATGTCCCACAGCATCTGAAACAGTAGTAATGCTTGTCCTAAATGAAATGCAGCTACTATTAAAACTTAATATAAACATCCCTTACTGTTCTGTTACAGATGCTCTACTTGCACCCAAGTAAGCAACAAAGTTAACTTCAAAAAGTTGGCTAAAGCAAGTGATATGACTGACTCTTCCGTTGCTTAGATTCAAGGGAATGTGTCCCTAGATGCTTTTTAGCAGTCTCAAATTCGTCAGAGACAGCAAAACATGACTGTGAACTGATATACCTAATAAATGGAAAAATCTCAGATCCATCCATTGCAGCTTGCTTACAGAACTGGGGATTATGTGACTCTTTCATGTTGCAATATCTACCACGTTCAAAAATCAAATGCTTGTTTTAGATAGTATTGCCCTGCACTCCTCTTGTAAGAAAACAGGATACAGCAGATTTTGGCCTAAGAAACACTACAGAGTACACTTTCTATAAAGTCATGGTATTTTCAAATTGTGATCATCTTTTCCCTTATGCCTTGAGCAGCTACAGTGTTTCTCATTATAGTTTTAATGTCCAAACATCTCTACTGGTGAACACGCACAAGGCACAGTAGCTCTTATGAAAATAATTCTGGGAACTTACAGCTCTTAAATTGGATTAAGGGCAAATACCAGCTGTTCCTGCTGTGTTAATTCAGAGCTCTGCATTGAAATACCTGCTTTTTCCCACTGGAAAGCTGTTGGGTAATGCCATTTTCAAGGAAGGCCAGGAAATGGAGTTACAATGCTCTCTGAACACATCTTCACTCAGCAAATACAGCAAATTCATTTAGCTAACACTGGTATAAAGTGTTCAAGTAGCACTAGACAGATACTATAAAAAACCTTACAGGAATTGCAGACACTGAACTTTTTATTTTCTTACATAAATTGTATTTATTATTTTCAACCTTGTCATCCTCATCATCATCAAAAGCAACGCATCCCTAATACAAGTCTACCATTAATCTGTGGAAATATCCTGTAGCAAATTAATTAAGATACGGAGCAGAAGGATCTATTACTTTCACTTGCTTAAACAAATGAAGCTGAGACAAGTATTATTTAATCTTACAAACTAAATCTCTGCTGAATAGCCAAATAAACACAGGTTGCCTAATGTAACCTTGTACTGTAATTTAATTTAAATGCAGGAGAAAAACCCAAATGAGGCTGCTACATATGATTTCTTCTGGTAAAGGTAAGGGAATATAGTCTTAATGACTTCCTTTCCAGCGCAAGAGAGCCAGCATCATGATTATGTCTGAGAAAAAGCTAGATGAGGTGGGAAACTAGACCAGAATTCTTGTTATGTCCTGCGAAGGTTGACAGAAGACCCCGAATCGCCATGTTTGCTCAAGCTCCTCTGTGTCTTGCCTCTCAGGTGTGCTGGCCACCCCTGCTCAGGCAGGACTCCCACCGCAGCCGGGAAGGCAGTGAGGACTCACACCGCTGAATTTCCAGTCCTAAGGAAGCTCCACGTGAATTCACTCAGCTCTCAGTGGCAGGCAGCAGGTAATGAGCCAGGACAGCTATGGCATTTTCATGCTTTTAAATGCTCAAGTAGAGATTATAAATAACTGCAGGATTTAATCATTTTTGTTTGAGTTATTTCAGGGATGTATCCATCCTTCAGCGTACTGTTCAATTTTTATGCTCCTTTAAAGATAAATAATGTATTTTCACTTAGCAGGTGACCAGCATTAAGCTTTTTCAAAGAGAAACCCTTAAAAAACAATGTCCAGCTCTGATTAAGTTGACTATCTGAATTCAAAGTATGTCTTGACTGCTTTCCATGAAAACAACTGATCCTTTTCATGGGTTAATGCCATTGTAACTTCCTCTACACATTGAACAGATTACCATGGACACAAATTCAGACTCCTTCCATTCACACAAGGTCCCTAGAAATTTACGTAAGTCTGTAGAGAAAACAGGCAGCCAAGCTTTCACTGGCACAAATATTGTGATGAAACTTTCAAACAATACATACTTTTGTCTCCTAAAATACAGTTTACAGTAAAAAATCTGCAAATTAGTTAAATAGTAAGAAAAAAATATTTTAGGTAACTCTTTTAAAACAGTCTTCTAAAATAATCAGTATCCACCTACCTTAGCCTAATTTGCTGCAAAATCAAAATAGTCTGGAAATATCCTATGTACAATAAAAATGTTACTCTGCTATGCCATAATAGTGAGCTTTTTTACGTCAAAAAATCACTCTGCAAGTCACAGCAGTGCATCTGTCACATATAAAACAAAACAAAGATAGTATCTTCACTTGACCAAGAAGGAATCCTTAGCGCAATTCGGCTTTGCTGACCTTGTTACAAATGACAGGCATTTTTGCCATAACCAGGCTCTTGTGAACATAAGGAGGGCACTTCTACTGCCCTCAAACCCATTCTGATAAATTTTGTTTAAAAAATTTCACTGAAATCAGTTGTGGTCCATAAGACATCACTGTAATTTTGTATGCAAGGACTTTGAATGAGGAGAGTCCAGGACAGGGTCTCCCAGGTATTGGATTTATTGCAAATATATTTATTCATCATTATTGAGAACTAAATTCTAAAAAGAGCTTGGGAGATTCCACTCTTCCAAATTCAAATGCTCCTACTGGATACGGTACACCTGAATGACATGAATTCTTTAAAAACTTTTTTCTTGAAAAGCAGCAATATACCTCCTGCTACAAAATGCCTCTTGAGGAGAAAACCAGATCTTTCTGAGGAATTTGGATCAGTCCTGTTACACGAACCTTCTGGGAAACAGTATGTTACAGCATGAAGGTCAGTGTCTTAGTTGAACAGTCTCTTACTTCAAAGGCAATGAGGGGGACACAGCCTGTCCCAAACGCTTCAGTCTCTATTTGTGAGCTTACTGCCATCTAATCTTTAGTCTTCCACCCCTCTCAGCTCACTGAGGGGTAACTGATATTGTGTCTTTCCTCCACAAAACCCTCCCTCTACTGGCTTCTTTCTCAGCAGCTTCTGCTCCTGCAAAACCCTCTCTGTGATTCTGTTGTGTACATGCTGAAGGAATTTTCAAGGGGTTTATTTATTTATTTAATAGAATCACACTGAGGTTTTAAGTTGACCAACATATCCACAGTAAAACCCTTTCCATCTTACAAAACTAATGGTTTTCAATGAAAGGAATTCTATTTTTACAGCCCATAAAGATAATTGCAAATTGAACAGACTTTTATATCTAAGGACAGAAATTTTACAGAGTTCACAGTTAATTGCTAGTTTCTCTGACAAGCTGTGAATTAAGTCAGACTACCATATAACAATTTTAATTACAAAGCTCCTTCTTGTCTCCCTTACACACCCAAGCCTCTCCAAGAAAACTAGCTCTATTAAAGGACCAGAAAGTTTTTCCACTGATTCCGCTGAGACCATTTAGCTCAAGTGGGATCTAATAGTACAAAAAACCCTCATAACATTATCTAAAATGTTCTCAATTCAAATAGCTTGGAACACAATTTACACAAATGAACCGAAGAAACTTTTCTCTTACCTATTCTCCTCTAAAGCTAAGTACCCCATATGCTTTAAACTATCTGCTCATCCCAATACAGGGTTTAACCGTTATTTCTAAATAATAAAACACATTTCATAGTAAATTAAAATAATTAGTTGGAGGCATTGGTTATTCTGAGTAAATTATTCAACCATTCACTCTGTGTGTGAGACAGAATTCTAGTAAGTAAAATCCTTACACTGACATCAATAATCATGCATGCATACATGTAGTGACCTCTGTCTGGGACTTCAAAGCTATCTTGAGGCTGTATCTTAAATTTTGCGCTTAAAATTAATCTGGGAAGAATCAGAGAATCTTGACATTCATCTTTAAAAGACATGAATCCTGAGTTTCTAAGAGATTTTTGTCCAAGGGCACACACAGAATAGAGGATAGCTGGGAGAAGAAACTGTAAAAATCTTTCTTTCTTCAGTCCATAAACACCTACCATCAAAAAAATTATACATCTTTCATATATCCACATAGCTTTCTGCAATTTAGCATTCAATACTTCATAGAATATTCTCTGGTACTTCTTATCATTAACTTGCTACTGCAGTTTTACCATCAGCTTCAAGGAGCTTTCATGAAACTCAGTCTCCCCATAAGAAGGAAATAGCTTTGCTATGAGAAAGCAATATATAAATTATAAACTTCCATTTACGGGAAATGCAATTTTTCCAAACCACAAGTGTTTAGCTTTGAAGTTATATACAATGTATGATGAAGAGTACTGTATCTTCCCAAACCATCAGTTTCTGCACAAGTATACCAAAGTAAAATAAGAAAAGAAAGTAAGAAATCAAACTTTTTTCATTCTAAGAGAATGACATATGGAAGTAAGCAGGAAGTAAGTGCTCTCTTTGGAGTAAGGCCCACCTGTTGTTGGTGTGCTGGCTACGATCTGTGCGAATGGTGTCTTCTGAAAATTCTCATGAGGCTTGTATTATAGGTAATTGAATTCAACAAGAAATAGATAACTGTACCAAAGTCTACATTAGGGAAGTTCTAATCTTCATCCCAAAAGGGAAAGACTTTTGGTCCCTGAAGTGTTAGAACATATGGATCAGCATTAACTCTCCCTTCTCTTGTATTACAAGGCACAATAGCAGAAAGGACTATCAAAAGCTGCAAGCAGAACATCGATTTTATTTTCGAGAGTGAATGCAACCCAGTCCAGCACATGCTTCTTCATGACCAGAGCCTTGGGTGGATTCTTAAAATAGCACTCATTATAGAAATTGCATCAGAAAGAACTTAGAGTTGCTTACTCCAACTAAAATAACTGTGAAATTTAGCGGAAACCTATTTCCAAATACTATCTCCCTGAAAAAGAATTTATGCTACATGACACACCAGCCTGTCCGTTCCTCTTTGCACACTAAAACTCTTCTTGGCCATAGTTCCTACAAATCCAAGGTTTTTAACTCTTCTTCAGATGTTCCCTCACAAAACTGGTTATTGCCAAAAGTCTATGCATTTTGGTGACAACTATCAAAAGTCCCTGTTTGATCTCTAATGCATAACTATATTCTGCCCATAGAGGCAGCACTGTGCCACACTCAGAAGCAGTGAATTTTACTGTCAAATCTTGGTTTTGCATATTGTGCAAGGAGGCAGTGTTAAGTCTGGATGCATTCATTACAAATGAAATGTACCATTCCAACCAAATTACCTTTCAGCCTAAGGATATACATTTTTCTCTTGAAAACGGTAAAGCTCCTTGGGTTTTTTTAGGTTACAATGGTCATTACAGCCTGAATATCACTGTCAGCACTCACTTATTAACAGCTATTACTATGATTTATTTGTAATATTGTCAGATTATCCTCAGAACTCTAGCTACATAGGGACTGCATGTTGTATAAACAGAATTTAAATGATAATCTCAGATACGGATGCTTGCCACAGGCAGTAAGTGACAAATACGCAGAATCTGGTTTGCAGGACTCCCTCCTCCTCTGTGAGACAAGAACTCTCCTTGCCTCTAGAAGAACAGCATTTTCTGAAGGGAAATCTGGGTCACATCCATATGTGGGGTTCAGAAAGAGAAGAAGGGGAAGGAGAGTGCATAAGGTCCCCTATGAGAAGAAAAGAGGAAGGGTTGTGGGTCACCCAAAGAGAGAGACTAAGGCAGTGAGGAAATTCAAGCACTGGGACAGGGGGGTGGTGTCTCTTCCTTCCCAAACCCATTGCTGCTCTTCTCATTGCATCACTTAACTTCTTGTCAGTGTCAACAAGTGTCTTTCTATAATTTCTTTATTATGTATCAGTTAGAAGTATTACATACCTACGTATCTTTTGAGATCACTGTGGTGATGATGCTATGAAAGTTATATAAACAATTCCTTTTAAAAGCAAATATATAAAGACTCCTCATCTCTTGCTCTGAACAGTTTTCTTCTCTGTTGTGATGAATGAACATGTCATAAACTGAAAAAAAATGTGCAAAAAAGTTGTGCAAAAAGCTCCACCTGGCTGCATTTTTTTCTTTTTTATAAGAAATTAGTAGCATTACTCTCTCCATTTTTCACCCTCTGTGGAGGAGAGTCATTAAAAATACCTGAGATTGAAAGCTTGGGGTTCAGTCACTTCATTTCATTTCTCTCTGGGTTTGGTGATGCAATGCCTGTGAAAGTCACAGCAAGAATAATTTAACTTGCTTCCCCAGTCTTCTAGTAGTTACAAATGGAGAGTAGTTACAGACTGCAACAGCACCACACTTAAAAAACATGAGACAAACAGAACCTGCACAAGATTCATCTGGCACCAGGGACCAACTAGACTATGTATCTTGCTAGACATTGAGAAATTGAGATGGCAGCTAATGGAAAACAGCTGCCAACAGGCACCAGCGCTCTACCCATGCTCACATTCCAACCTCCACAGAAGAATGATATAAGAAGAATGACACAGGATAATATTGTTATTGTTATATCATAATCATAACCAAACATGACATATGGACCCAAACTGTACTGACTGCTACACATGGGGAAAACCTAACTTTTTAGGATGTCCTACCACACTTCTGGCTATACACTGCATATGAACATTAAATTACAGAAATTAGGTAAAATAACATCAGAGGTATGCACATGCAGTATAACTGTTCTTTTTGTGAGTTGTCAAGAGATTTGTTTTATACAGCAAACACCTATCAGATTTTGCCACATTTCTTGGTGCTTTCAGGCCGGAACCATGAGATAGCAGGCCTTGTCACAGTCCACAATTTATGGCACCACTGGGTCACACAGGATAAGAATTTCCATTTAGAGTTATGATGGGAAAAGTTCCACCATACGATAAATGTTCAGGATCAGCTGTTTTTACCCAAGCTGTCAGGTGTAAATGTACATGCAGTCTCACCTAAGTGAAGTCATACACCATTAGGAAGGCTGTGCTCATGCTGAATGGGCTATCTCACCATTAAAAGCAGCATACCTCAGCTTCTCACATGCCACTGCTGTCAACAGTGTGCTATCTGTGCACTCTACTATTTACACAGTGCTTGTGTTCCTGAACTGACTTCAGGATGTTGTCTCAGCTCTGCAGATAGCTAACGACACGCTTAAGTTGGCACTGCCTGCAAGGTTCAGTTCCCAGATCTCACGAGTTTTGGTTTCCCCCAGAGTCATCAGAATACATTAGGTCTCCAGGTGAATGCTTCTCCTCTCCTGGAAGCTTTGCCTGGGGCTGACATGGCACGCAAAGGGCTGTACCAGGGGCTCCAGGTAACTGCAAATCAACCTGCCTGCATGCACATTTTAGGAACATGGAGACTTCAAAGACTACGCGCCCAAGTTTCCCAGAGCGGAACCCTGCCCTATAGCGTAAGATGTGGAGCTAAACTTTTATCACTTGAAAGAACTTTAGAAACATGAACATGTTATTGATCACACAAAACACCTTTTAGTAAAGTATTACTACCTCTACCTTACAGATGAGGAACTGGACAGACCTGTTCAATATCTCTTTGGAAGCTCTTGTGAGTGATCACAGGAATGGCTAGAAAAGATGTGGCAGATTGCTGCTTCACCAATTGAACTGCTTTTTTTATACTGACTAATGTATGATTTTTATCTAGTAGCTCCTCCCATCTTCTCTGTCCTCTCAGCCAGTCTTTTTGTATTTTATTTCAAAATTCCCCTGGGTGTCATATTCCTGGTCTGCGTTCATACAGTTCCTTATGCAATGAAACCCCTGCACTTAGATCTTGTCAATATATAAATATTAAATGACAGAGATGTCCTGATTATACAACACCTGCACAAGTCAGTTTAACATCAGATTCTATTTTTATTTAAATATCCAACACATGTGAAAGCCCATTTAGAGGATTATTCTGTCCATCAAATGAAGTAAGTACAATGTGTAATTTAAATGGCTATATTTCCCATAACCAGTTATATATTTTTTAAATGCTTGCAAGAATTCTTAAGTATATTGATATTGCATCAATAGGCATAGTACCAACACTTACTCCTACAGTGGAGAGTTTACGGACAAGTAGTGAAATAGATTTTCCTCCTTATTTTACTTGTATGTAACTTTATTTTGTTATTATGACATAAAACCATTACAATAATATTTGTTCCTTCAAGAAGCAACTTAAAGAGTATTTCTGCACCACGCCAGCATAGAAACACCCACACATCCTTAAAAATTATTTTCTTAAAATGCCCTTATTTTCTTTCTTCTATCCACGAATAACTGGAAGTTATTTGAGGCAGTATAGAAAGTTTATAAGGAAAGACTACACTGCTTCATACCAAAGAACGTCTTAAATTTTAATCAGTTCATGAAAAATTGAACAAGTTAAGGAAACACTTTAACAGTTTGGTGGATGTCACTGCTGAACTCATGAACAGCACTAGATAAGCAAAGAACACAGCTTCACGTATTTTGATCTCAGAAAACACCGCAGCAAAATCAAGCTTCTAGGCAATAGCTAGTTTCTTTACAAAACATTCCTACCCCTGAAGAGGAAACAATAGTCTTTCAGACACATGTTTTAAATCTTAGCATTTTTTAAACACGTTAAAAACGTATCTGTGTTGGAACATGAGACAGATCAGAATATTTTCACTAGGGTCATTTCTAGCACAGTATTAGAATGTAGCTTTGCAATTGCATAGAAATTTAAAAAAAGCGAAGATGGCATGAAAATAAAATCCTTCAATGAAGTCTTATCTTCAGACCATAAGCACATGGAACTGCAGACTTCCCAGGACTTTCACGGTCATTTATGCAACACAGAAATACTGAAAGGGCTTCAAATCGAGTTTTGGAAGGAAGAACAGCAAATCTTCCTCTGGCCCTCTGCTACGCCAGTGTATTTAGCAGTTTGTCGCTGTTCTTTCACTGGATCTCTCCACTCTAAGTCATTCGAGTTATTTCCTGCTCCGCAGTAATCAAAGCTTTTCCATCTAAACCAGAACATTTTAATTGCCAATTTCAAAGGTTTTTAGGAAGCTGCTTCATAGATTTAAAATCATTAGCAACATCCTTAGTGTTCATCGACTGAGTTGTATCTTCTAAGTATTATCCAAGCGTTAATTAATTATAGGTTTTGACTAAGCCTTTAAGGTTTCGACTGTATTGGGAGTGGTGTAACATGCTTCACATCAGCTGAAAGCCTTGGGAGATATTGGGCTTTAGGGAGGCTTAGTGACTCACTGGGGAAATGCATCTGTTGTCTCTATGCCATCTAAAGCAGCTGATTTGCTACGGGAAGGAGCACATGCTGTATTTTCTTCCAGGACACTGCAGCTGTTGCTCACTCAGCTGCCATACCTGCCTACGGCAGAAAACCTCCTGCTATTCCAAGAGGGGTGGTGCAAACACGCACGTTTCCTACACAGACTAACGATACAGCTACACGGTTTTCTCTTCTCTGAGAGATACAGTACACTTGTGGGCCTAACTGCTTCAGTTTCTGCAGCATAAAAAAATAGCAGCTGGTCCAAGACTGGAAGATGCACAGACTTCATCGATCCGGGGTAAGTAGGTGGCTATTCAGAGATGCCCAGAAGACATAGATAAGCATCAGACTGACCCATCTAGGAGATATATTAGCATTCTTCAGCAGGTTTCAAAACTACAGGAGGCAACAGAAATCCTGATAGGTTTTTTTCATCGGATAGCAGCTAGATAAAAGACAGCAATAATCAAACTGACAGGGACTGGAACCCCATGTCTCATTCCTTTCACTGAGAGAAATAACCCAGCATGGTCTAACTGCTGACCCATGGCTTTAATCCAGCCTACAGACCACATTTTCTGGCCTGTCTCTTATCTCTCATTGCAAACAGAGTGGGCCTTCCAGCAACACAGGCTGCCTCTGCAGCCAAATGCCTTCATCCACATTTACATCCATCACAGCAAGAAGATGCACTATTGCAGCCACAGAAAGACAGTGATGTGTGGGGAAGTGGCAGGCAGAGATGGGGAGATGCTACAGCACAAACAGGAGATCAGAGATTTGCTGCCTACACACAGCAGCAGCTGCTGCTCCTGGGCAGGAGGTGGTGGGGGCACAGTGAAGAGAATGAAAATCTAGTCTGGCACCTTGAAGTGTTGTGCTGGAGCACCTTATCTAGCCCATTAGACTGGATAGAGTTAGGTTTTCTCTTCCAAACTTTTGTTCCCATCTTCAGCCTGGACATAGATTGCCACTGTTGTTCATCTTCAACTGCTGTGCTCTGTCATCCAGTGGACAATGCTGCTCTTCATAGCTGTGGTTCAAATACTCTTACATGGGAAAGATTTAGGATTGCCATCTCCTACTCCACTGGCAAATGTTGTACTATAAGATGATTATGAGAAGTCTCCAGTATCATCATCTTACGGCTGTTTTAGAAGTAGTAAGATCAACAGTTCTGAATTCCAAGATATTTTTCGTCAGGTCTAGCCATCTACGCAAAATATTTCACCACAGTTATTCCCAATATGAGGCCCTAAAAGGCACTTCCCAGTTTGTTACTTGTTTATGCTTTCTTTCTTATCTACGCTGATCTTAATGCACTGAACATGCTGTCTGCTATGACTCCCTGTCTAGGTGCTTATAACTCTCATGCTCTGTACATGACAAGCAGGATACCTGACCTGGTGTTCTGACCTCCACTGCAGGGTGACTAAACCTCTTCTTTGATGTAACCGTGAAGCTACTTTGAGTGGGCCAAATTTCCTGTTGCTTTCAAATGAACAGCAGATTTCAGCGGAACAACGTTTCATAAGTTTAGAAAAACTCTTGTATATCCAAGGAATTCTTTAACTAATGAACAAAACCCTCTCAATAACTGCAATTAGTCCATGAAAACCTGGATTACAGCTTTATTCAAGTGTACTGTTTACAATTGTGATAGAATGTGTAGATCATATTAGAAAAAGCTGATTAATTCACACTACCTTATTCACCAAAACCAAGAGTATTATTTTCTGTTTGCTCCATATACATTTTCTTCTATTTCACTAAACTACATGTAACCTGAAACTATCCATTATGCACCACCTTATTAGCTTCACATGATTGGGTGATTCTGTCTTCTCCTATTCAGCAGGGCAATGAGGGTATTTTTAATCTGCTCTAAATTAAGCTTGCAATTTGTTTTAATATAATGAATCTTTTCCTACTGTAAAAAAATAATTGCAAAAGCTAATCAGATCATTTAGGTGTGAGCATATTCCTAAATGAACAGTATATCTATTCCTCTTGTCATCTTTCCCTCTCTGAATCATAGAATGGTTAGAGTTGGAAAGGACCTTAGGATCATCTAGTTACATATGAGTACAGCAACTTCTGAGACAGAATTTGTGTCACAGTCTTATCACCTCACAAAAGAAAGGCTGGAATTTCCCACAGATAGTGAATACTACTGTTGCACGGAAACATATTTTCTCTGCTGATCCACACATTACAAATCCCACAGTGGGTAGCATCAACCAGAAAAGAGTGAAAATTACTCAGATTAAAGGATAGCATCCCATAATCTTTCTGTGTGGATGGTTTTCCACTAATGGATTAAAAGAATAATTTCTAGTCTAAGTATCCCCAAATGAATTCTTTTGAAAGTAACTGACTTGACCTCTAATCAAATACATATTATATTGATTTACATGTTCAGGGGTTTTTTGTATGTACCGGTACAGCTAACGCAGTAAACAAAATATGAATCTCTTTTTCTTCATCCCAAATAAAGGAGAAAGTCAGTGATAATAAAAAATACAGGCAAAACCCATGATACTCTTCATTTTCAGCTTAAATTTGCACATTGCCAGTTTATATCCTTTGGGTTTGTGTCAGCACTATCCTAAAACTTAAATAGCTCTTCTGGATCTCTTTCTCCTTGATGCTCATCCAGGATTTATTCAGGCACAGTTCCACCAATGTAAGCCAGGAGTAACTCTGTTGTGATCTGTGTATCTACAGTAATATACAGGCTTTTTTTTAACACAAATATTAGGTGTTTTTAAAACAACACAAAACAAAACCAAACCCAACGGGACCTGCAACACTGCAAGATACATGAAATGCAAAGCTACTACCCAGACATCAAAGATTACAAAGAAAGATGTAGGCACAGACCACACAGGACTCACTCCAAACTCTGTATAGGTGACGGGTGGATGGTCTGTGTGGTGAGCGCACCAAATAACATGAAATGTCCCACACACCTAACAGTAGTGCTCCAGGGCATGGGCAGAAGGCTCCTTTGTCTCACAGGAAGTCCCAGCCTGCCAAAATTGTTAATTATTTTACTTACTCACACCTATCAGAATAAGAGTTACAAAAGAAAACTATAGAAACAACTGCCATGCACTTGGAACGAAATGATATTT
>JANHGB010027214.1:3436-23884 GCA_026283785.1 Coracopsis vasa | reverse complement strand
GGTCAGGTGTCCTGTCTCTGCTTCCTCCCAGCTTCCCCTCCTCCCTGGCAGAGCATGAGACTCAGAAAGTCCTTGATTGGGGTAAGCGCTACTGAGCAATAAATAAAAACATCGATGTGTTATCAGTCAGCACTGTTTTCAGACTAAAGTCAAAAACACAGCACTGCACCAGCTACTAAGAAGGAGAAAAATGACTGCTAAAGCTGAACCCAGAACAGGAGTATTCAATGAGTAAGTCTGTCTGGAACATCTGCTTAAATATGGAGGTGGAAGCTTACCTAAACAATGATTTTCTGGAGATGGAAGGGTAAAATTAACCTAGCAGAAAAGTGAATGCAGCAAGTAACCACAAAAATATTATAGACAGTTAATGGTAAAGGATGCTAGAGCTTACAGGAGACATTTTACAAGTGAGTTATTAGAAGACTATCACTGATGAATATAAGGGCAAATTTTATCCAGAGATATTAAATCCAAAATTTGCTGAAATTCACAAAGTCAAACCAGCAAACATCCATTTATGCATTGCAATAAAAGTATTTGTAAAGTACAAAAAATCGTGACAAGGTTAATGTTTTGACTTTAATGTGAAGAGGAAGAAGAAATGATATTTCTACTCTGGCCAAATGCAGGTACATAATATGCAGTCGATCAACTTTCAGCTCATCATTTGTGTGGAGCCAACTTTCAAAAGTTGATCTCTCATTAGCTGTCATTAATGAGAGCCTCTGTGGGTCCTGCCCCAACTACGTTCATATGGGAATGATCCTCTGGGGATGACATAATGCTGTTACAGCCTTGGTCAGAGCAAGGAAATATCCATGGTTTCGTGGGACATTGACTGTTGGAAATCTTTGTAGTGCTCAAGTAAAGAAAACTATGTTAAAATCCACAGCTGAGGAATAATGCTGACAAGGGCACTGACATTCAGAGATTTTAATCATTCAGCATACACTGTCATGGGCAAGGGCAGTACAGGAAAGGGTCAAGAGGACCTGAACCAACCACAGCTGCACCTATTACTCAGGATGGTCAATGCTAGATTAGATGAAATATGTCTTGAAACAAAGGATCCAGTTCCAAATGATCATTTCTTTGGAGAGCAGTGGCTGAATAATGAGTCCAGGTCAACTGGCAAGTCTACTGCAAGTGTCTAATGAGGGCTACTACAGTGGCTAAGCAGATGGGGTTTGAATCACATTTAGCCCTGATTTACCTTCTGCATCTGGTGCAGCTGCAAGTGTCACCGAAGTGAACTAAGTGTGTGATCCGATATCTAAAAATGGCCTTGAAAGTGTAAAATGCGAAAAGGTAGATACTTTGCATCTTAGGACAATGGTTTTTCATGGGAAGTCTCCGAGTCATTAAAGTAAAAAGAAAAGTTCAAACTTGTAATGCTCATCTGGAGTGAGGAGGAGGTTGTCCCATGCACACATCCCGTGTGCGCCAGTATCAGGATGTTGGAGGGAAGGGCAAGAGATGAAGGGAAATGACCCTCTAGAAAATATTTGCTGTCATTAAGGCAAATTTCTGCCATAAGAAGAGACTGAAAGAAGTGGCAAAACAAACAGAAATAATCTACATGGAATTAAACCAAGCATGGTTTTAAAAGCTAGACCTCAATTCATATTTACTTAGTAGATTAGACCAAAAATTGTCACTGTGGGTTTTGCTTGTTCCTTTGCTGAGATTTCTTTGTGTTTGTTTTCCAATGGGTTGGGGGTTTTAAGAGAGTAGATTGAAGATGAGCAGTCAGCATGTCTTCTGTGCTTTGTTTGCAGCAGCTTAATATTAATGAATGACCAGGGGGAGATTTAGTATTAAAAATAAAATACATTTGCTATCAACATGTGATTTTGTCAAGATATTCTCAAGAAGGCTCTTAAAAATTTACATTTCTTCTTGCTTGTAAGTGTGGGAATCATCTTTTCCCCCTTTAATCTTTTGTGTGTCATCATAGTGTTTGCAGTTCTGGTCATGCAACTGCAACGCAGCTGCCTCTCAGTCTGCTGAAGTCATCTGGAAATCCAGTGCAAGGTAGGGAAGCCGGGCTCTTACGCAGAAGCAGTGCTGGCATTCAGTAAATGTAGAAAAAAATCAAATATTCTGTGGAACAGTTTCCAGATCATGTCACTGCACATGCGCAAAACCAGACCGTGTATTATTGTTGGGTTTGAAGTATATCTGGACATTGGATGTTGTCTTAAAATCTGTGTTTAAAATGAGTGTGAAACAAGGAATGTCATGACAGTCAAACTCAGAGTGTAAAGTTAGTGGCTGACATTAGATGGCCAGGAGGAGAAGAGCTCCATGACTCAAAAGACAGCAGTATGAACAGCAAAGCAACAAAAAAAGAGAAAAGCTGAATGAACAAAAATGTACTAAAAATACCGGATACACTATAAAGCAGAGTTTGTCACTGAAAATGGAGGTAAGTTGAATGTAGTTCTGCTGTATGTCTATGTTTCTGTGCCCTCTGTGTGGCTTTTGCATCCACTGGCTCATTTCAGCCAAGACTAACAGAGGTGTAGCTTCTTGAAAGACAGGAAGTTCCTGTAGGATCAGGAAAAGATATTACCAAGTAGATTGACATCCTGAAATATGTGATCAGTCCAGCAGAGCTTGCAAAATTGGCATGGGGGAAGATGTGTTATGAACACTTCCAGTATGGAAGATGCCAGCCTGAGTACTTAATTGAACACACAGTGTCCAACAAGACAGGAATCCGTAGGAGACCACACCACTCCCAGAATGACTTTTTAATAGTTTAATGTGTACCAGCCTAAGCAGATGATGTTGCAATACAAGTAAAGCCCTGCTTTGTGCCAGGGGTCAGGGTAGGGGAACTGTTGAATGGCACCGAAGGGGGTTTGGCCTTGGGCTGGCGCTTGGCAGAGCCCTCAGCATCACCCTACCCGAGGTCTGTTATTTGTTTCGACCATTAACTCAGATGGATTTACAGTCTGATAGCAATAAAACTGAAGTGACTCTGGCACTGCATTGTCTCACTTTGGTTTTGTTCTGCAGGGCAGTGCAGTCACATCTTCCCTCCCCAGCTTGGCACACTAAACATCCTTCACGGCAACGGCACGGCTGTGGGGACCGTAATAACCTTCCAGTGCTCTGCCGAGTACCAGCTGGAGGGACCTGGCTTGATCACCTGTGTTTGGAAAGGAAATGGTACCCAGTGGACAGCCGGAGTGCCCTCCTGCCAGCGTAAGGTTCTTTCCAAACCATTCCCAACCCCTTTAGGCTGCAATTGTGTTTATTTTGCCCTGCCTATCTCCTGCATTAGGATTAATTCTAAACCTCTGGGCAGAGAAAAAGACAAATTCAGTTTCCTTCAAAGTTGCCCTCACTGACAGTAATTGCGCTCCATATGTGTGCTGACATAATTCATTATCAGGACGCAGAAAAGACTCAGTCGGATTTGTGCCTGATCTCATGTCACCAGCTCCCGCAGTGCTGCACCCAGAATAACTGTGGCTCTGTAGCTACAGGCTGTACCATTCTTTAGAAGATGTGTAGCTATGAGCAGCTAATGTGCAAACATGTTTGCAAACCCTCTAATCTCCTGGCTTTCTTTCCTGAAGATATTTTTGCTGCAAAAGAAATGCAGTGATACTTTTTGAACAATTCCAGGTTGTTGCATATGGGCAGCTGCCTGAGAAAGTTACCACATTGACAAATCATGTTTGAATGGCAGCAGGATTAACTACCTTTCATGCTGTGTTCCTTCTTATTTATTACAATAATTTAGTTATTACTAATTAGTTAGTAATTTGACTAGGCCCAAGCAAAGCATGGTACCTCTGAGCTTTGAGAATCTCAGTCTGTGTCTCAGACCTCCGATATTTTAAATCACAAGTAGATTGATGGCTCCTTTAGACACTGTGCTTCCTCTCAAACTCAGCTATTCTTATATCTTATTTGAGAGATTCCATTAAAGAAAAATGAGAGAAATCCTTCCCTCCAGAGGCTGCAGCAATATAACGCTTTGTGTGGAGCTCAGCTGAACCATTTCTAGTGCTGATCATTGTGGTGTCGGAAGAACTACAGGAGTTATGAAGCAAGACACGCTTAGTGCTCCAAATGAGTTGGCAGAGATCTGCTTTAGCTGTACCACACCACATTCCCACTCCTCCTTTTGTCTGGATAACTCACTTCCAGCATCAGATCACTGAACACTCAGCCCTGCAGATGTTGTCCCTTCTCCCATCCTGCATCCTTCCCCAAACAGAGGAAGAGCTGTTGTTCACTGCCTGCGAGATTGAATGCAACTACTTGGAACTGTCCCTGCTCTAAAGGACAGTTCTTTAAACCCATTTCCCCTTCTCAGTATTTGGTTTTGCAGCTCCAGTCCTTGTTAACAATTGCTTATAAGTCTGCTAGCTCAACTGTATTTGAGATGCTGACAAAGTTGTGCTTTTTAGCTACTGCAGCACTCAAGGCATTGTGTTTAATTAATTACAGTGATTAAATACTGTGAACAATTCATTAGTAGCTTATAAATAAGAGATTTTTAAATACCCTAACTGAAGGCTTGCATAGCTCTAAGCCGAAGCCAAGGCAGTCTGGTATCTTGGCACAGTCCAACGTGAAAGTCCTCGCTGAGCTACTATTAGCAGAAGTGGGAAGCAGGTAGGTTTCAGGATGGTTTAATGAAAATGTGAATGATGAATTCATGGCTTGATCTTAGAAACATGCTTCTGTGTTTGCTTTGCTGCAGCCATATCAAAATATGAGAGTTTTGGATTTAAGGTTGCAGTGATTGCCTCCATCGTGAGCTGTGCCGTCATTCTGCTGATGTCCATGGCTTTTTTAACTTGTTGTCTTATCAAGTGTGTGAAGAAAAGTGAAAGGAGGAGGACTCAAAGGTACGTCAAGAAAAGATTTTTAAACCCAATGTAAGACTGTACATCAGATGATTCCCACTGCTGTGATAGCAGAGAGCTTCAA
This sequence comes from Coracopsis vasa, assembly GCA_026283785.1. Lineage (NCBI taxonomy): Eukaryota > Metazoa > Chordata > Aves > Psittaciformes > Psittacidae > Coracopsis > Coracopsis vasa. The sequence goes on along the minus strand of JANHGB010027214.1, from coordinate 18,925 downwards.
AGGACTTGATGCTTGCAACACTGCAATGATGTTAATTACTTAAAATCCTTAATTTGTAGGTCAAGCATTAGGCATAGAAAGACTTGAAATTCAAGTGTATTTAGGCACCTAATGTCTGTTAATATCAGATAACCCCACTGGGCCTGAGCAGATCTGGATTTATCCAGGATTATGCAGAAGCTGAGCATACAAGTCTTATTTGCTGGCCCAGTCTTTCTCTCCTTGAATTATTTAACATTGGCTGTGTTTTCCCTTCTTCTCTCTCTCTCTTTCTCTTGCTTTTCTTGAACACTGCTGGGAAAATTAATCTACCCATGTCGAAACCATCAAAGTCCTCACTGCCTGCAAAGCTGTCGCAATGTTGTGCTGGAAGGAGATAGGATTTTGTCTTCTGGCTTGAAGTGCAGGATTAGAAACAGGCACAAGAAGAAGTAAATTTTACCAGTTCAGTCCATTATAAAAACTCAGTGTGAAGTGTGGCTGCATGACTACATCTGGCTATATGCTAAAGCCGAGCCACTGTTGCTCATGTGAGCATCCATCTGAAGTGACCTGCTGCAGAATGCTTTCCATGAGTGCCTCTTTTTGATTTTCCTCTCACTTTTCCTGCTCGTTGTCCCCGTGTCTGTATGTAGCTTATGGAGGTGGCTGCACCTGTCCTGTGGTGCACACAATAACCTGAACTCTGATTTTCATGGATTCATAGAATGGTTAGGGTTGGAAAGGACCTTAAGATCATCTAGTTCCAACCCCCTACCTCTTCTTGCTTCCAAGAAGTGTTTGGAGTGAGGCAGAATAGCATTGGAGTAGAGTGAGATCGAGGAGGACACAGTGAAGGTCTCTGCTCTGAACTGTGTTTTATCTAGAGCTGCAAGGGAACCAGCTTAGGGGGGAAATTCTGTCATATTGAAATTCGACTGTAGATACAGATTTTCCCTCAAAAGGATTTTGTGAGACAAAAAAAGAAAAGAAAGTCTTTAGTGTCATTCATAATATTAGGTAGCATGAAATAACTTTTGAAATGCAAGGGTTGATTGGCATTTTTGGAGTTGCCACTTTTTGGTAAGACTATTCATATCAAAGTCCTTGCTTTTCATTTATTTTAAATGAAGTTTTGTCAGTTAGCCATTCACATGACTTTGATAACTTGGTATTTTTCTCTCATGAAAGAAAAGCCCTTCACATGAGGCATTTTGACCTGGCTCTGTCATCAGGCTTAATGTGATTCACTTTGCTGAGAGCTTCTCCATTCCCTTCTGCCGTCTGTCCTCCCTTCACTGTCCCCTGAAGGAACTGCTCCAACACGGCCTGTCCACGAACCCTGCTCCTGGAGGGGGGCTCTGGGCACTGTCGACATTGTATGGCTTGGTCTTGACATAGAAAGCACCTGAGATGATGTAGAATCTGACCATGTCATGTGAGAAAGAGTAACGCATCCCTGTGTGTAATATGCTTGACCTGCAAAGTTCCAGATGTGGCGGTAGCATCTCTTTTGTTGATGTAAGTGGAAAATGTGGATTGACTTTTGGATGCACAAAGCATTAATCTGAAGAGAATCGGCAGGCTTGGTAACTTAATACAAAATGAGAATATTTGGTAGGGCATTAGTTAAGTAAGTGTCTCTTAGACCATCCTTAAAAGAAATGGTAGTCCGTACCCGGGGAGTAGGGGGAATGTCCTCACCTTGCTTTTAGCTTTGAAGTCTGCCTGTCTACTTTTCTTTGGCTCTTTGTCTACTTTTTTGTTGGTCTAACTAGAAAAGATCACCTCTGCCTACAAACCTGTCTTTCACAGTATCTGTTTGATGATCTTTGAAGTGCTGTCTTATGTTTTATTCTTGCATTTGGAGAGAAGAAGGACAAAAGCTACTGAAAATCCTCACATAATTTAGCCTCCTCACAGACCTTGTCCCACTGCATGAGCATAGCCACTATTTTCTTTGGTAGGAGCAGGACTGCATCCTGAGAGGACAGAAATGACACCAAAGTCAGCATCGCCAGCTCTCACAATTTAATCTTGTCCCATCATCTCATGTGAGCATCTGTGATTGTGGGAATCTTAGACTTCTTTTACAAACAAGAAAAGAAATAGTGATTCCCCCCTCACCCCAAGTTATAGAGAGCAGAATGAAAAGCACCTTGAGTGCTTCCAAAAGGAAATCGAATAAGCCCTGCTCTTCACAAAGGCAACATTACCATTTTTAAGTCAATTCATTTTTTCAACCTGCCTGGTGATTTGAACCTCAGCAGCAGCAGAGCTGCAAAACAGCCCAGAAAAGACTTTTTGGTTTTTAATTCTGAAATAATTTGTTCCATAAAGTGGAGATGGGCTGAGGTCTTTTCACATGCACAGGATCTGCCCTGACATGTGTGGCCAATGAAGGTCCCTGAGAAAACTGACACATCACACCTCAGGTGACTTACGCTATTAGCTGTAGTCTCAAAATCCACTGAATGAAATTGGCATCATTATTGGGGTTTTGTCCTTGAACTGTCCACAGGTGCTTTTATTGATTTATTTGCATGGGGTTTTTTTTGAGGAGTGGTTGATAATACTTAAAATACCACTATTGTACAGAATAAAATTGATGCTATTTAAGAACACACCACCACCACCACCACCTTAAGGTATTAAAGCAGCTATGTAAGTCACTGGAAATTTGCCTTGCAGTTGAAGTTCAGCTATGTGTTTTAGTGCAGCCTTCAGTAAACGTGGATTTAGATTTAAACTCTAGGGAGTCAGGGCTGTGGTCAGATATAAGCTCAGAGATACAGCCATTTATCACAGTAATGTATTGTATCCCTTTCTTTATTCACAGAGATATGCAGCTGTGGTACCAGCTCAGAGCCGAAGAACTAGAGCACATGCAAGCTGCTTACTTTGGGTTTAAGGGAAGAAACAATAACAACAATAAGAAACTCAGGAATAAATCCGTATTCGATGATGTGACTAACATGGCATATGATAACCAAGGCTTCTGCAGGTAAGGCTATTAAAATGCAGTGGATTTGAATTAGTTTGTTGAATATATTTTAGAAATAGGACACCTTGAAAATGTACTTTAAAGGGATGCCCTGAGAGAGCAGCTGATGCCAGGGAATTGTCAGGTCTTGTTCTTGAGCTTACCTGTCTTGTGGGTCATTAATGTTGCTGAAGGGAGAGACAACAGAGAAGCTGAGCCTGACCTCCCTTCTTAAAGCTTCTTCCATCTATCCCCAGTAGTGCTTGGTGAAGCCTGTTCTGCAGGGAAGGTTGTACCAGATTAAATGGAGAGAGGTTTTTAATTGGCTTTGTTAAACTGATGCTAAACTCCATCAGGAAAGTCACCACTCTGTGTGGGTTAGTGGTATCAAAGTGCCAGCTCTCCTAAGAGCCTTAGGGGAGGTGGCAGCCCGGGACACTTTAGGCTGTGCTAGGCTCAAGGTGAGCACTGGGTATTACCCTTTATCCCTCCGTGACCGCCAGAGCTCCCTTTGAGCAACCCCGTTTTGTTACCAGGGTGTGCAGGGCAAGCACAGCAGGATCCTCACCTGTCAGGCAGCACAAGTGTTCCCAGTGAGGGAGCCCAGCCCAGCCCCTGGGGGATTCCAGGGAAACGTCCACGCTGAGATGAAGTGTGTGTTGATGGTGGCTGATGCAGGCATTTTTGGGTCAGTCCAAAATCACCTCTCAAGGTATCCCAATGTGTTATTCTGGCTGTGCTGTTGCCAACAAAAAACTCAAGGAAAACAAATAAATCATAGAACGGTTTGGGTTGGAAAAGACCTTAAGATCATCCAGTTCCAACCTCCCATCCATGGGCAGGGATGCCTCACTGTAGACCATGTTGCCCAAGGCTCTGTCCAGCCTGGCCTTGAACACTGCCAGGGATGGAGCATTTACCTCCTTTTTGGGCAATCTGTCCCAGCACCTCACCACCCTCACAGTAAAGAACTTCTTCCTTATATCTAACTGAACTCCCCCTCCTTAAGTTTAAATCTGTTACCCCTTGTCCTATCACTACAGTCCTGATGAAGAGTCCCTCCCCAGCATCTTTGTAGCCCCCTTCAAACACTGGAAGCTGCTCTGAGGTCTCCACGCAGCTTCTCTTCTCCAGCCCCAATGTTCTCAGCCTGTCTTCATATGGGAGGTGCTCCAGTCCCTGATCATCCTTGTGGCCTCCTCTGGACTTGTTCCTGCTCCATGTCCTTTTTATGTTGAGGACACCAGAACTGCACACAATGCTCCAAGTGAGGTCTCACGAGAGCAGAGTAGAGGGGCAGGATCACCTCCTTCAGCTTTCTGGTCATGCTCCTTTTGATGCAGCCCAGGACACGGGTGGTTTCTCGGCTTAAACGCACACTGAAGCTGGCTCATGTTAAGTTTCTCATTGACCAACACCCCTAAGTCCTTCTCTGCATAAATGTGAAATTCTAATTGCTGTTTTGCTATCACCATTCCTATAAACACAGTCACTGTGTCTTTTATATACCTTGGGTTCTACTTTGCCATCATGTATGACAATATCCTTGTTTGCAATCCTTGTTTGCTTTTAATTCACTGCTCACTTATACAGCTCTTATGTAAATACAGCAGTATTTTTGATTTCTAGCAGTTGCCTGCAGACAACAATTTTATGCAGATTTTAAACCTACTTCCATGTCACAGTGCAGCTGAAAATTATATTCTAATGGAGCACTTGCACACAAGTCTGATGGCTGCTCAATCAATTCCTAGCTTTGGGTGATTGCAGAAAGATGTGTCCAGCTCATTAAACACAGTTTATAACCTAAACAGCTTTTAGAAGACTCAGGATGCAGTTTTTAATTTAGGGTAATTTCAATCTGCTACAATGTTAAAATGTTTTGTGTAAGTGTAATCTGCTTTTAAAACAACATAGATAAAAGGGCTATAAATAGAGGTTAGTGCTCTGCTGGAGCCTCAAGCTCTGATCCGCAATAAGATACAGACAAGTGGTTCTTATCTGCACCACTCCACGGAGCTGAAGCTGCTGTGTTATGTTTACAAATTTCTGTACACCTTTTCTTAACTGCAAGTAGCAGGGAATACGCAATTCCTCTAGATAAGTAGCTTCAGTCAGGCCCCAAATCAACAAGTTTATTATTTCTTTGGAATGTATGAACTTCAGTGGGGAACAATACACCTGATGTGTTAAATACTGGTGCCCCTACCCACCTCCTGATGGGTGAGGGCTGCTACTAATCAAGGTCTACTTTATTTCCACCATGCCGAGGGGACGTGATCCTGGCTAATCATTGGCCAGAGCAAAATTCCACTGGGAGAGCAGGTATATTAGTCTGTGCATCCCAGAGCCATTTTGCACGTGGAGAACAAGTGCTGCTTCTAATCAGAAGTGGGAATGGCACTGAAACTGTGGCAGACTGAATATAACTGTCTTGGAATTGCTCTAGGAATGGGGGTGACCCTTCATCAGTTTGTACCTTCTTCCTTTTCTTCACTCAAATAAGATCTATTTAATCAAGGGTAGTAAAAGATGTTGAATTTCTACTGCTTAATTCTGTTAAGTGGATATATGCTCAGGATGATGTGGGAATGCTGCTAACCTATTTCATGCCAACTCTTGAAGACAACAAATGATCTGTCAGCTCTGTGTTTCACTTACAAGGCTTATTGTTTGTGTGTAGCAAATTAGGCTAAGTTTCTTCATCCTGTGCTCATCCAGCTTACTAGGAGCAACAGGACAGTGTAGGCAAATCCCTGGCTTATGCCGGGAAGACGAGTGTGGAAAGGACACATCCACTACCTGGGTTACTTCTGCGGTACCTTTCCCTGTTTAAGGTGAAGTGGATGTGTTGGCAGCCTGTACTTGGAAGAAATTAACTGTGGGAGTGTTGCTATAGTGGTGGAGCTGTTATAGTATTGATTGTCCAAGGAAATAAAGGCATGTGATGCGTCTGGAAAAAAAGCAGCAAACCTGAGGGAATCCAAAGGAAAGATTCTGTGTATTGCTGTGTGCATGTGAACCAAAGTGTGCGTCCATGATCACAAACAATCCAACAGATAATTTAACCAAGGCTCCTCAAGGAATGTTCAGGCTTGACATTAGGAAGCATTTTGTTACAGAGAGGGTGTTCAAACACTGGCACAGGCTTTCTGGAGAGCTGGTTGATGCCCCAAGCCTATCAGTGGTGAAGAGTCATTGGCTCAATGCCCTTAATAACATGCTGTAACTTTCGGGCATCCCTGAATTAGTCAGGCAGTTGGGCTAGATGATTGTTGTAGGTCACTTCCAACTGAAATCTATCCTATCCTATCCTGTTGTGATCTGTTCTGTTCTTGTATTAATGTTTCAGACATTTGGAGGACTTTGTGCAGTGCATTGCTAGACCTCTGACCAAATCAGAAAGCCTACTTTGTTTTTCTAATGAGGAACTGTCCCAAGAAGCACGGGAGCTGATTGTTTTCTCCCTGCTTTATCAGGGCTGCAGTACATGTTGTTCTCTGTGATACAGCCATGGGAAGTGGCTGTGCAACCCACATAGGAGGGGAAGGCTGAGAGATGAGTGGTGCCTTTGTCTGAGAAGGGAGTGGGTGGAAGCTTGGCAATTTCAGTCATTTTTACAATAGTATTTCCTTTTCTTAAAGAAAACTGTTTTGCTACTTCTTCATGTAACATATAAAGTATCTGGAAGAGTCAGAATTCCTCCACCCTTGAAGAAGGCCCTCTTGAGTATATCTTAGCCAATTTTTGACTAGAAGAGGATGTAGGTGGTGCTGCTTTTCAGACTTAATTGGAACATATTTAGAGATTAACTAGAGATTAACATTTTGATTCAGCACTTCAAGGATCAAAGATACAAAGATCAGGTAAGCCAGTAGAAAATAAAGGGAAAAGCTAATTTTTTCAGTCAGGTGAGATATCTGTTATGGTTTACAGAGTCATTTAGAATTAAAAACCTGTCATCTGTTAAAGCAGTGCCTTAGTATGCCAATGAGTTAAGTGTGGCTGAAACAAGGTGACATAACGTGGATGCAGAATGCTGATGTATATAAGTCATAAATAATGTAGAAGCCGATCTGTTGGACAGTAAGAAGCTCTGGACCCGTCTGTCACAAAAAGATCTTTTTCCCCTCATGTTTGAAACATGGAACAAGTGTGATGAATATATAGTTTTGCAGGGAAATGTTGAATTTTAGTGGCAGCTACTTTAATTATAATGAGCCTCATTCTGTCTTCTTGGCTGCTTGAACAAATTGCTTAAAAATGCTGAGAAATATGTCTACACATACCTGGGATCGTTAACGACAGAGTGCAGTCACTGTTCATGGCACCTCTTTCATTTGGATGTAAGGAATCACAGTGAGGATAAAAATACCAATTTTTGGCAGAAAGTCTTAGATGTGCTGCAGGCATTTACAGCATGTCTGCTCTTTTAGAATATTTGAAGAGCTAACTGATGTTGAGCAGGGAAAGACAAGTTACAAGGCATGGGGCCGCTGGGAGGGATGTGTTTTCCCCAGTGTTGCTTCTCAGAAGTTGAGAGCATAGAGCAGAGATAGCAAGTTGCTGTATGATGCAGAGGTTTGAGACAGATTAGCTGAAGAAAAGGGTCTGCCAGCTATGGGAGGAAGATTAGCTGCAGCTCTGGGCCGTAGAGTTAGAGAAAAACAATGTGCATGAACCTCCAAAACAGCCCCTGGGAGGATTGCTGGGCAGAGGCAGGGCTTGTCAGCATGGGGATATATTGGGAACAGCTCACGCAGCCCGACTGCAGTATGTATCAGGAAAAAAGCCTAAACTCAGGAAATTGTATTCTTCTACCTTTAACATTTTAAGATTTAAACCACTTCCCAATTCTGCATGGGAATAAAACCAGGACTGTTGGCATCGTTCTTGCAAAGTGAGAGATCTCTAAGCAGCAGAGCGTACCGCAGCTGCCCAGGGTCAGATGGGCACCAGGGATGCCCAGTGCTGCACAGGAGCTGACATTTGAAATGCTGTGCTGTGTTTAAGAGGTTTTTTAGAGATGGGCGTGTTCCTGAGCAGGATATGTTATTTGTGGATCAGTTATTTTCTGATGAAGAATCTTACCTGGGCCTGCAGTAATCCGCCTCTGGAATAATTGCTTGGGCAACCACCATCCAAGGCAAACAGTCCTCTTCTTCAGCTATGGGGGAGAGCTTCAACTTGGTCAGGTGCCTGAGCAGGCAGTGACAGGCACAGGGCGAAATATCCGTAAAGAGAAGGTAAATGACAGCTGTCCTTCCTCTGTGCCAGTTTGAGTAATGTTTGAGTAATTTGGTAATGTCTGAGAGGGGAATGACAGTAAAGATGACATTAAAGAAACTGGTGTTGGAAAGAAAAGTGGGGTGACCTTAATGTAGGCATTGGGGTACATCACCCTGTGGATCAGCCATAGCTGTTCCCCAGGTAGATGGTTGGTGCAGGTGGGTTGAGTCAAGTTTGACCTTAGAACCCCCTGCCTGGAGTAAGCCTTGCCTGGATCCCAAACTGAATTAGCTGCCTCCTTTTCTCCACTGAGTAGTCCTAGCCATGCCTCCAGGAGAAATCATAAAAAATACACACAATCTAGTGTAACCACTGTGGGAGCAAACAGCAAAGCATTTTTTGGCATGCAAAGGCATGAAAGAACTGGGCATTCCACAGTTTGAGCCATAGCATATTTATACATCTGCAGCATGTGTGGAAAGATAACTGTCCCAGGAGAAACCAGATCACTAGTAATAAGAAAAAGCTGAGAGCTCATTTCACTTTGCATCAGCTTCCTCATTATAGTAAAAACATAGCCACACATAGGGAAGCCTCTACTTTCTTAGCTTTTTCAGCATAACAGCCCTATAACCTGTCCTGAAGTAGAAACTCCCTTGACACAGTGAAATGCTGTTATTTTGCAAAGGAGAATTGATGGTCCAGTATTTTCCACCCACAGGGAGAACTGAGTTTAGCTGTGGACTAACTCCTTTTCATCCTTTGTCAGCTAAGATGACAACCAGAAAGAAAGTAGTCCAGCTTGAAAATACATCTGAAGGCAGCAAAGAAATTTGGTAATACTCCCCCCTCCTCTCCCCCTCCCCCTGGTGTTGAAGCATTTGGAATAAGTTGTAGATTCAAAATTTGGACTGTTTTGAGGTGAATTATTTTACACAGCTCTAGGCCAAGTTATAAAACATTCTCTATGATGTAGCTGATCTGACTGCAGGAGTGAGTCCAATGGAAAAGCCCATGTCTCGGTAGGTTTAAAGTCCTCCTTTCAGCTGGAGCATATTATCAAGAAGAAAAAAAATATCTCCTGCAGAGAAACAGGAGAGTGTGTTCTCCCACAGAGATATTTTTAGTACCTGAAATGTTTGTACCAGAGCCCTTTCTGACTACAAGATGCTTTACAAGTGTACCTGGCAAAAAGCAAGTAAGGACAATCCAACAACAAAAATGTTCATGTGAAAGGGTTTTGGAAAAAAACCCAAATCCAGATGCTCTTGGAAGAAGCACCTCGGCATTTGCAGTCAGTCCAAGAAACCATATGCAAGGTTTGTGAAATTAGCTCATAGCTTTGGCCTCCACAGTAAAATGAAATGTGTTTTCTTTTTCTCTTTGATTTAGTGGCTATAACGGTTGAAGTTTTCCACTACCTTGTGTGAGGGGTTGCAAGGAAGGTGCAAGTCAGAAACTCATGTTGCTCTGAAAAATGTTCATGTCTGTCCAGGCTTGCTGAGGAGCATGGCTGTGGGGCCAAGGACTGTCTAGCAGTATGGATAAGATGGGATGGAACACTTGGCTGCATTCCTACCTTGCCCTGTGCCCCCTTGAGGCCACTTTCCCAGCTGATTTTCTCCTCTGAACACCTAAGTAGAAAAGATTTAAAAGCTGAAGGATCTGATGCCCTTCCTAGACATAAGTTCTTCCCTGTGAGGGTGCTGAGGCGCTGGCACAGGGTGCCCAGAGAAGCTGTGGCTGCCCTGTCCCTGGCAGTGTTCAAGGCCAGGTTGGACAGGGCTTGTAGCAACCTGCTCCAGTGGAAGGTGTCCCTGCCCGTGGTAGGGATTGGAGCTGGATGAGCTTTAAGGTCGCTTCCAACCCAAACCAGCCTGTGATTCTATGGCTTTATGTAGATTTGATTTACCATGGTGAAAGTGGACAACACTTGAAGAAATACCTTTGTTGAGAGACAAGCTGCTGCAAAGCTTGATGGAAAATGTAAATAGAGCAAGAAAAACCCACTAGGACACCTAGAATATCATCAGAGGGAGGATTAAGGTGGCAAAACATCTTCTACAGCAGTGACCTAGTGCAAGGCTGTTAGAGGCCCTGGGGAAGCCACTCTGGGTGGTTTTGAAGGTCAGTGGTCTCACAGAGAACTCGACACTTCACTCCCTCCAGAAGATCCACCCATTTGCTTTTTTGATGGCCTCCCTGTCAGAAGTTGCTTCTGTTGGTCTGGAAGCTCAGGTGTGCAGAGCTCAGCACCACGGGCTCCTGGTGCCCAAGGCTGTGGTGCATGTGCAGGACTGTTTGTCTGTGCAGGTTGGATATGGCCACCCCTGATCAGCTTCAAGGCTTCAGTTGCAGAGAGCCACCGGTGTCTGCTCCCTGGGCTGCAGGAGGAGATGTAGGACCCATTGTCACTGTGGTGTTTAATACTTCTCTATATAAAGCATCCAGTGAAATGGCTGCAAAGAGCAAATGACCCATTTGATACAATTGTAGTTAATTAATACAGTTCCTCACATATGTGGTGGTTGATTGTATGGCATGTGGGACAGGAGAGGGGCAGTTTTCCTTTTCAAGCTTTCACGTAGATCATCCCATCCTGTGAGTTGTCCCACCTTGAGCTTCTCTATTCATGAAGGATTTTCTTCCTCTAGTTTGTTATTACCGTGCTCTGTGTTCCCCACCGCCACCTTTCAGAGACTAAAATCTTCCAGCACCTTTTGACTTGCATGTTTCAAAGAGAAGTCAGGCAGGGGAAGTGAGCTGCAGTTGAATCTCGGGGCTCTGTCACAAAGGGTGGAAGAGCAAGCTGCTAAATAAGACTGATTCCTGAATTCTAATCTGAATTGTCATCCCAGTGAGCACAGAGGGGGTGTGCACAGCAACATCTGCTTTTCATAAAGCTCCTATTATTACTTTCATAATGCTTCCATGATTCCCGCAGGGTCCTCTACAAAGTCACCAGACACACAGTAACAAAAATATCCCCTTCTGTCCTCCAGAGTAAGAATCTCTGCTTGGACCCAGCACCAGCACTCGGCAGTGTTGTGGTAGCCCCAGTGCTGTGAGTTCTCACACTTCTCAGATGTCCCATTAGCTGTGTTTTCCCCTCCAGTTAGGAACAGCTCTCAAGTAACCAAGCAATATTCTTGTGAATCCTCCAAAGCCCATTGACTTTGGAGATGGTATGGTGGCTGTTCTTCTCCCTGGGTGGGAGCTCAGACTTTATCTGTGAAATAAGTCTGTCCTGGTCAAATGTTCTGTGCACCTAGCATCCTTGGGTGAGTTTGGATTTCCAGGTAAGAGCACAGGGAGGTCTTCTAATCCTCTTACCATGACATTTGAAGTAGCCCTGGAAACTCCTGGAAACTGGAGTTCAGGAAAGTTGAAGCACTTGTTAAAAAGTCACACTTACTCAGGACAAAGTACTGAGCTCTTGAGGATGAAAGTGCAGACTGAAGGCCAGGTCTGACTGATAGCCTTGTAGGCAGAGGAGAGCTCACTCTGTGCTCATCTGTCCCTGTTGACACTTCAGCCCTCTTAATAGCATTTCTCAACTTCCACTTAGGTGGGACTCCACTGACTTCACTGCCCCTCTGACATCCACAGGGGTCACCATAGTGCAGTGAATGGAGGGTGCCTACTGCCACCTCATCCTAGACTTACAGTTCCCGAAATGGGAGGAAGAGGATGCTTAGCCAGGAGTATAGTTGTCCTCCAGGCACAGTTTTAGCCAGTCTGGGTTTTTGAGTTGCTGGTGGAGTGCAGGTAATTGCAGAGATTCACAGTACAGAGTTTTATAGGAGACAGAATCAGAATGGGATGAATTCTGCCCAGGTAAAGTATATTTATTGCATCATAATCAGAACACCTAGATTTGAACTATAACCCTGGCAGGGGTAGTTGCAAAGGCTGGGGCTACCCCATGCTAAACTTCATCCCACTTCTCCTCTCTGTACAAGCTCTTTTGATTTGATTTTTATTTTGTAACTATCGATACCACCTCAACAAGACGGAACTGAGTTCCAATGTACTATTAAAAAATAAGAAACGCACAGCAGCAAGTATCTCAGAAGATTTTCTTTCAGCAGTGAGATCTGCAGTGTAACCTCATGTAGCTTCTGTTCCCTGATGGCAAGGCACAGTGGTTCTCAGATAGGTGTTCTAGTGTCCAGCACAAAGATACCTGAGGGTTTTGTTGCACCAAGAATAAAAGACACAGTTAAAACAGTGCAGGTCAACACAAAGTGTGCCAAGTGACCAGGCTGGGTTTTTTAAGAAATAGATGTTTGTTGTTGTCCAAATTACAGGTGGGTAAATTGTGTTCATCTGAGCACCACCTTAATAAATATATTGAGACTACGCTGATGACAGTGCCTTCTTGCACCAAATGCAGAGGTGCTCTAAGATGCCTTTGCACTATCTGACTGCAGCTTATGCCCCAGATAGTTTTGTAATACAGCTTTCCAGTGAAGAACAAGATTCATTCTCCTTTACAGGGGATGTATCTGCACTCAGTACCAGAACAGCAAGATCTTGGTTATTTGGTTTTATCTTCTGTTATTGCCCTGTGGTTTCTATATATGTGCACTTTTTGTGTATGAGCATTTCTGCCGGCTGGCTTTCTGCAGCAGGTAACTGCAGAATGTAACTTATTTCCTGACCAGCTTTACACATACAAAAGGATAAGACCACCCTGTCGTGGCTATGCAGGATGTGCAGGCTGCTGTGCTCAGTGGTGTCAGTGTGGGACAGGCAATCTCAGCATTTGCCCTGCGTGCAGGCAGCTGCTGTGGAGTAAATGGTGTTTTACAAAAGCCCACATGCTCAGACCAGAGTCATCTGGCACAAACCCGAAAGGGCTGTGTCTTACCTGCTTCTGGTCCACAGAGCCATCTGCTTAAAGCCCACTGTATCTAGCGTGCCTCCAGCAGCAGTGTGCAAGCACAAGCTGATCCCACATCCCATTTTCCTGTGTGTAGTTTACTGAGCATCTTTTCAGGAATTCTGCTGTCTCTGGCTGCCGCTGCTCAGCCCTCACCATCCACCACTGGGTAGTTTGCTGCCTGGGGCAGCAGCCTGTCTCCCCACTGCTGGCAGACCTCCCTTCCTGGTATGGGAAGGATTAGTGACCACCAGAGCTGCTGGAAATGTGGAGTCTCAGCCTTCAGTCCCTTCTGTGAGGGCCAGGCAGTAGCCAGACTGGGCAGTCAAGGGTTAGCACAGGGCATGATGTGACTGCACTGCATCAGCATCACTGGCAGCTCTGCAAATAACACCTCAAACCCTGCTGAGCACAACTGGCTCTTGTGATCCCAGCAGTACTCTGCTAAGCAAGCACAGACTTTCCTTCTGCACCAGTCCCACCATTCAGGTGTTTGTAATATTCTCCAGATAGCATAGTATTAAATTGAAGCTGGGGACTCATTTGATGGAAAGCAAACAATATCTGCCCCAACCCCAAATAACAGCAACATCACAAGTCTTCTCAAGGTCTGCATCAGCTTTTACAGAGACACAGTTTTTTGCTCCACTGCTGCCAACTGGTTTTAATGCTAGGAGAAGTGAGTCCTTATGTTACAGCACAACGTTTGCAAAATGCCTGATGTGCAAATAAAGTGGATGAGGAAGTTCCGTATCCTCACCAGAGCAAAAACAGAAATAACTTTTCCTTCATGCTTGCAGGTTCCAGGAGGAGTGGACTCGAGACATCATAGCTCCTGGGTGCTGCAAAGACAACAATCATCTACCTAAGTTAACCAAGAGCAGTAGTACACTGATGAAACAGGCTATACCAGGACACAACGCTGCAGTACAGACAGTGAACTCAATACTTCTCGTTGAAGTCCATGGAAATAAGGACAGTTTTAACAAACTGAGCTGTCAGATACCTGCTGCTGTCTGAAACACAACTGCTCCTTTGCACCCAAAGGAAATTTGGATAGAAATCTGTGCCTTAAAGACAACATAGAAAGTGAATTATTCATATGAATTTGAAGGTTTTCTATATTCCAAGATGGTTATTTAATAGAAATGCTTCAAGGTATGATACAAATGAAAAAAATGAATGTTGAGGCTGACAGTCCATTCTCTATGGTGTGCTATGTCTTGTGACCATGGCAAAAGAAATATCTTCTGTACATCCAGAGAGAAATGGTAGCCAGTTTGTATATTTGCCTCATACAAAGTCACTGATAATAATTACACATCTGTAAGATTGCAACCTTCTTTTAACCAGTGGTTTTTGTAAGCATTTCAGAATGAAAAATCCCTCATATTTTTACACAGTAGTATAATAGAACTACAATAAAACTTTCTTTTTAAGTAAAAGCCCTCGTTGTTTGGTATCAGAAAGGCGTTTTTGTTGGATCCTTGTGCTCTGCATTTCAAGACCATGTGTGATGGGGTGCAGCCAAGGCACAGCTCTGGATCCACCAGCTTGTGGGATGGAGGAGGTGCTGCCATGGGCACTGATGGCCGGTGCATGCCTGCAGGTGGAAAGGTGGTCCAGGGCATCACTGCAGCAACCCTATGAGAGCACTGAAGGGTGATCCAGTTTTGGGAAAACCTGCCTTCTTTTCCAATTATTAATCTGTTTGCTGTGTGAGGAAACAAGGTGGGTTTTTTTCTTGTTTTGTCCATTTTGAATAGCTAAGTAACTGATAGAGCTCTGATTCTGCTGTTTGTATGTACACACATATAGATAGTGTGCTGTTATTTTTGGTCAAGTTGAAGCCTTATTTATTCTTCTGTCATCATATGTCTAATGGGTATTGTCACATTCCTGTCATGATGGAAATACGATCTTATAGCAAGCTCCAGTAACTGTTTTATTGTATATCCTGCTTGTTATGAATCGGGTATCCTATTAAGACCTTCAGTTCTGAAGTTTCAGTTTTGAAATTCAAATTATTGTAATTTGCTGTCAGGCCTAAAAATGCCCTGTTCCATCCTGGTCATACTTGGCAGAGATCAAAAACACATGGCTGAAAATCAGCTCTGTGGAAGTTGCAGCAAAGGAAGGGTTTGGGTTTTTTTTTGTTCCTATAAGCTTAGTTCTTCTATACAACAGGTTGTACCCCTGCAATGCACTTCTCAATATGTGCTGTGAAAAGGAGAATGGAGATAATTCTCAACACTTGTCCCAGTTAAGTTCTCAATTCATTAAATCACTTTATCCATACATCAAGAAAAAGAACAACGTAGCAATCATCAAAAAACCTGGTAATTAATTAGCTTTAAATTTTTTAAGAAAATTGTTTGTAAGAAAAACTGAATCTAAAATTTCAGCTGACTCC
>JANHGB010027205.1:0-48399 GCA_026283785.1 Coracopsis vasa | reverse complement strand
ACTGAATGAATTTTATCCATCTTCAAGGCTGAATTGAGTGCTAACATCCCCAAATCCGTACCAGCTTAGAAACGTTCTCTTAAGGCATTTTGACATTAGAACAACATATTAAGCGATTCTAATCCAACACTGTATGTTCTGAATTTGAGCATTTAGTGTATTACTTAGAAGAGCCATACATCTTGGATATTTCTGAAGTGTTTCTGCTTTCTAGCTGATGCTAAAATTGTGCTTTTGTAGCTTTTGTAGTTTCAGTTTATATCACGCTATTCTTGTTGATATAATAACATAATCACAGAAGTATGGTTTATTGCTTTATAACAAGGTAGGAATGAGAACATATGTGCATTTTTAACTCCTGTAACTGTCCTGGTTTGTATGTATGTATATTACTTCAGAGAAATCAGGTCGTTCCATTACCTTTTTAGAAGACAGAGAGATTTGGAATGGACAGAAAATGCACGTGAAAAATATTATGATCTTGTTAAAAATAAATGTAATCCTTACTTATTTTGTAGCTGAGTGTGGTGGTCGAATTCATGCTGCTACATCGGGGCGCATTTTATCCCCTGGTTACCCAGCACCGTATGACAACAATCTTCATTGCACTTGGATTATTGAAGCAGATCCAGGAAAGACAATAAGGTACATGCTTAATTTCAATATTTATTGTTGACTTCGGTATTTTGTAAATTATAGTCTATCCTTTGTATTCACATGCTCTTCTACACAAGCTGCTGGTTTTCAGTGGGTGAGGCAAGGTACCCTTCTATCAGGTGGCCAGGGTTTGCCTATTCAGGTGTAAAGTCCCGGATTTTGGGACATGATAACTGCCCTAGGAACCTGGCCAAATCCTTTCATGCACCCTGCCATCCAGACACCAGCTGCCTCAGGGCACATTTCAGTATCGCCTCACACAAAGGTTGTCTTCTCTTACACCAGGATGACACCAGATTCCACAAACCCCATAATATGCTAATAGTGTTAATCAGTAGTATCAAACAACACACATAAGGGTGAACAAGGATCTTGGGAACCTGCCCAATAGAAGCTTTCACATCAGCCATGGACAGAAAGAAGATGTATTCCTTCATCCTTTCCACAAAATAGCTCCCCCAGCACAGTGAGGCCATC
The DNA here is from genome assembly GCA_026283785.1 of Coracopsis vasa. Taxonomy (NCBI): domain Eukaryota; kingdom Metazoa; phylum Chordata; class Aves; order Psittaciformes; family Psittacidae; genus Coracopsis; species Coracopsis vasa. The sequence goes on along the minus strand of JANHGB010027205.1, from coordinate 47,265 downwards.
AGTACCAGAGCAAAGCACATAGAAATTTTTTGTGTTAAGGTGTTCCCAAGATCAGCAAAATAAAGAGATAAACAGTGCAGACAGCAAACTCCATGACCCACACAGGAGCTTGCCACTTAATGACTGTTATACCTATGCTTAATACAAAACTGCTGTCTTGAGCAATGCCCACATTGCATGCTAAAAAGTATGCTGGTGGGTTGACATTGGTTGGACACCAGGCACCCACAAAGCTGCTCTGTCACTGCCCTCCTCAGCAGGACATGAGGGGAGAAAATTAGATGGGGAAAAAAACCCCTTGTGGGTCAAAATAAGGGTAATTTAATAAAGCAAAAGCAAAGGCAGCACACAGAAGCAAAGGAAAACAAAAGATTTATTCTCTATTTCCCATCAGCAAGCAATGTCCAACCTGGAAACCAGGGCTTCAGTATGCTTAGTGGTTTCTCCAAAAGACAAATGTAATAATGAATACCACCCCCTACCCACGTGCCCCCAGTTTTCTCTTTGCTTTTATTGCTCAGCAGCTATCATAAGGTGTGGAATACCCTTTGGTTAGTTTGGGTCAGCTGTCCTGGCTGCATCCGCCTCCAAGATCTTGCCAGCTCCCAGCCTACTGGTGAGGGGGAATGTTGTGCCTTGATGTTGTGCAAGCACCGCTCAGCTGTAGCCAGAACACTGGTGTGTTGTCAGCATCTTTCTAGCTACTAATACAAATTACAGCAGTATGAGGGCTGCTATGGGGAAAGTTGACACCATCTCAGCCAGAACCATTACAGCTGTCAACTGTGGTTTCAGAATTCTTCCCTTGAGTCACTGTATAATGCCCTTCTTTTATATCTTAGTGCCACATTCAATGTGATAATTAGTTTTAAATCAAATATAATTGTTCAACACTATTTCTTAAATACATTACCTCAAGCAGCCATAAAGTTCCTGACTCTCTGCCAAGACTGCTCAGACATCAGGCATCTTGGATCTTGTTGGGTATCTATTAGGAACTGTCTTTTTGTCATGAATGCTTTGATCTGATGCGGATTTGACAAGCAACAACAACAGGAGAGAAGATTAGGTGATATAAAGCTTTATATTCAACACCGAAGGGTTTTCACTTTCCATTCCTGCTCCCTTCCGTCATATCATTAATGTATTTAACATTTTGAATGATGTAAGTATGAGACTTTTTCCCGATAATTATTTGAATAATGAGACCAGTAACATCTGAGAAAACATTGAGAATAATAAAATTTGAGAAAGAATAAGGGATTTTAATAAGAGGTGTGGACAGGACTGGGAGAATGCTTAATAGGTAAAGACTGGAGGATTTCTCCACATAGGGTAGACCGCATAACAGAAAAGGGAAGAAATTAGAAGAATACAGAAAATGAGGGACACAAAAATGGTGATTAATGCATGAAATAAAGGTACATGTCAAGGACTGAATGATGGAATCTAGAGCTTTTATTTCTAAAATGATTTATAGAAAGATGATGGAAGGATTCCAGAACTCAGGCAGAAGGAAATTAGTAATACAATAAGACCTTTTAAAATAGTTTTTCTTCATTAGTTTGGCATAGTGACAAGAAAGACTATCATATTTTGCTGTTGATGTATAGCTAAATCACTCAAGTGGAAGGAATACCAATACTTAAAGACTCAACTCAGTTTTCTGTAGTAACATGAAGATTCAAAAACTTTGAAATGGCAAATTCTATTCAATATTCAAGATGGTTCACTCGTAAGAGGAAGTAGCTATGAAAGCAAGAATATAACAGAAACGTTTAACTTCTGATCAAGAGAGATAATCTTAATTTCTGACATTTTAAAATAATCTGTTCATACTAATATGCCTAATGTTATGCAACAGAGATTAGTTTTCTACTCCTATAAAGGAGTACAGGATAGAAGTACAGGATAGAATAGTTATTTCTATCTACTGTATAGGAGTATATGATTTCCAGTAAAAGTGTTACCTAAGAATAGTAGCTATTTATTTATTTTGAGTAAACATGAAGGTGTTTTAATATTAATTTATTGGAACAATATTTTTAACTGATTGCTTAAAGGAAAATTATTACTTTTTAAAAATAAAATAGGCAAAACAATATAAGCAAATGACTGGTTACTCACTGGGAGGGTTTTTTACTTTTTTATTTTTAGTAATCCCATTTCTAAACCAAGTAGTTAATTTGCTCCATCATAGATGACTTCAATACGTCATTTACATTTGAATGACAATTTTCAAATTAATGCTTTCCAATTAATGACAAATGTAATGAAGAAATATCAACACACAACTGCTTGAAACAAAAATAAAGTTTTTATATTCACCTGTTAGATTTCTTCATTATTAAAAATGTAAACAGTCAGAACTTGAAGTCAGTGCACATGTTTTAACTAATAACACAGCACTCTTGAACATCTTTCTAAATCTAATACTTCACCTTGAGATAAATGCAGATTATTATAATTTTATATCTTTTAATTTTTGGCATAAGGCAAAGGTAGGGTAATATATTTTCTGGTTTGTACAGGAAAGAAAATGCCATGCTGACAGAATTTCCTGTGCGATGTATGCTTCTGTCCGGTAGCAGCTGCTTTTTTAAAATTGCAGTTCAAGTCAATCACTGGTTTTGGTACACTCATTTGAATATAGCCTCCTTCTCTCCAAACTATACAAACCCAGAGCTCTTATTTTTATTATAGATATTTAAGGGATAAGTTAATTTACAGAACAAGTAATGTATGCCTCACAATGGTGTTTTCTGTAATTCAGGCATTTATAGAGCAGAATAGCATCTCTCTTCCACGATGATCTCATACAACAGGAAAAATGAGTAAAACTGCAGAGCCATCAGCCCTTTTTCAGTCCTAAACAACATCCCAAAACTAAGTACAATCTGGGAATGATTGCTTGGAGTTTTGTGAAATTGGGTTCAATGAGTAATGTACAGTGCTTTTAATTTCTCTTTGCAGTCTTCATTTTATAGTTTTTGACACTGAGGCCGCTCATGACATCTTGAAGGTATGGGATGGGCCTATTGATAGCAGCATCCTTCTGAAAGAATGGAGCGGCTCAGCCCTTCCAGAAGATATTCACAGCACTTTCAACTCATTAACATTACAATTTGACAGTGATTTTTTCATCAGCAAATCAGGCTTCTCCATTCAATTTTCAAGTATGTAAATAATTTTTCATCTCAAATATAATATTAATATGTACTATTAATATATGTTATATATATTAACTGTTCCTCATCTTATAACTTAGTCTTAAAAAATAGATTATATAATTTTAATCATATATTTATGCAAATAGCTACAACTAGGGATAAGTTTTGTATTTGCTTTGAAGTTTAAGTTTTCTTATTCCTTATTTTGCACAGCAGCCATATGCCTAGTGTTGTCTAATTAGCATTATTTAACAAGTCAAAATGGATTTGTACATACATAAGTTTTCTTCTACACTGATAGTTTTTAATGTTTCCACAAGTGCTACCTAACAATATATTGTGTTTATACATTGTGTTGCTTGGGGTTTTTTTTCTCACAAGATTGGTTGCACCATGCGTCATTTTTATGACCTTAACAACTGTTTGTGTACATGATTAAACTGAAAAATACACTTTACCATACTGAAATATATTTTAAAGTCTGTTATTAAATGGATGCAATTCATCTTCAGGTCTAAAGTGAAAGAATATTGTTATCAATGTTGTAGAAGTGATCAATACCATAAAATTAGCTATGTGGAGTTTTTCTATGATATTATGATGAAGTGTTAGACAGAGGGTAGGACTGGAGGGAGGCTGTATCGTATTTTCTCAGTCGCTGAATCCATACATATCTATATTTCTGTTCAGCAACATAGGAAAACTATGAATTAATAAAGCGTGTAAGAGTAGGAGTATTGTTTAAAACCTCTGTAGGTGCTGTCATTCAGATGCAAAGGGTACAGATAAGTTTTCTCTCATTATTATTTGCATGAGGAAATATACTTTGGGCATTTCCTGGTCTGTAAATAATGTCTTTTACATTTATCCATTTAATTAATTTTACTTAATTTTTCTGAATGCTGTACCCCCCAAACCAGAGGCTCTTCTATCAGCCCTAAGATACCTAGATAAAAGAATGCAAAAATTAGTCAAAGACACAGAACAAAATCAATACTTCTAAAATTTCTGACCAGTATGCTGTTTTTCGTGTTGTTGAAAGAAGATAAATTTTACATTTTTGGAAATAAAGGGGGTTTTTACTCTGTTAAGGTTAGTAAACACATTGTATGTTGTATTTTATGGAAATACTTATAAGTTTATGCAAGGATTTTGAAAGGAGGAAATTATTTAAACAGATTTGTCGTTACATTCTTTGACCTTCAGGGATACTTGTAGTAAGTAGGAAATAATTTAATGCCTTAAGGGTGAAGAACTGATTTTGCCATTTTAGTAAAGTATCTGGTGGATGCACTCAGTGATCATGCTAGCAGTTGCAGAGTATGTTTTACTGGAATTAATTGGGATTAGTGGTGAAGAACTGAATGCTCAAGTACAGGGAAAATTATATTAAAAGTTTAATTCACCCTGCTTGACAAGTGGAATGTTTTATTAGTTTTTTAATTGTAAGGAGTAAAATATATGATTTAAGGAATATGTTAAAGTAGATTTTTAATTATTTAATCTAAAAATCAGAGCTTATTTTATTTAGTCTCCTTGAGGTAATAGACAGACCACTATGGCCTTGATCTGTAAAGGATTTAAACTAATCAACCTATGGCTAAGTGAGGATCTCTGCATGCTTTAGTATTCATTATGTGTTCAAGCTGTAGGCCAGTTTATAGCAAAGCTGCACAGAGTATTTAAAATTCACTACTTTAGTAGTTTGTAATTCTTAAAGTTCATTCATTAATTAATTTAAGTTGCTTAAACTTTTTCTGGCTATTACAGAAGACGTGGATATTTATTACAAATTCTGTGAAGGTAACTGGTCAAGTTTTGTGTCTTTATGTCACTTGAAGTATTTTCAAGTGTTGCATTTATTAATGAGTGCATTTTATTTTAATATTAATTGCAATCCAAGAAGTAAACTTCAGATGCAGAATTGCACAGGATTAGAAATCCTTCAATATTCTGGACCTCTTGCACTTACATACAACTTCTGGTTTGGATTATGCAATTGGAATGAGTTTCAATGAACATCAACTTGGTTGGGATCGTACAAAGGATATACATCTGAGAATATATGGTCAAATAAACAGTTTAAAGACAGCATTAAAGAGCAAACCTTCTGCTGGAGAATTTATTTCACTGTGCTGTGGATGTGCTGATTACTTTCTACACTTTGTACTCTAAAATGTCTTTACTGCATCTGCCTAAAAAGGAGGCATTGTGAAAAGATAGTATGAAGTAGATCAGAAAACAGCACCTATAAAGTACTTACTGTTGATTGTAAATGTAATTAAAGGAATTTTTAATGGAAAAATGTAAGTGGCTGAAGCTTAAAAAAACGTTTAAACACTATTAAAAGTGCCTTGTCTTGACCACTCAGCTCAGCATGTAGGCATGAGGACACGAACTGACAAGAGTGATTATGTTAATTGTAATCAGTCTACTGCTTTTCATTAAAACTTAATTACCATTTAATCGTGCATAAAAGGACAATAAATGGAGTTCATTGTACAAAACTGACCTTTACTGTGAGGATTAAATACATTCAAGCTATATATCACAAGCCAAGGATATCAACCAACTCTTTCTGGTCATGATACAAAAAGCGAACACAAGAAGAGTATAGACAGGTTTGCTAATTTGCCTCTTTATTCCAAAGAAACAAAGTTACTGGCAGCAAAAACTTCCCGCCTGAGTTAACCATCAAGAAGAAACTTTCTAACCTAGCTTAGTTCTGTCTTACATGTCTAAAGTAAGTGGAATATAAATTTCCATCTGAAATGGCCTTTTTCTTTTTTTCAGCTATAGGTCTAGATGTACTAAGATACATTAAATTTCAAACTTCTGGACATCTCGGGGCAGGTGAAATGTATCCTACTTGTCTTTTCACAGGTGTTAAGTTCTCTTTGAAATGCCATAAGGTATCCTAGCTAGTCTCAGTCTGCCACTCCAGGTTATACATCTATAAATCCTTGGTCATATCTTCCAGATCTATGCAGATACCGTGGATATTGTAAGACATCTTGAATGAGACTAGCCACGTATTTTGAAGTAGATCAGTCTTGCCCTGAATTGTTAATCTTCAGCTAGTCTAGACTTCTGAAGGTACTTGGATTCCATGCTAGTCTATGGTCCATTGTTTTTATTGACCTGAAACTTACTTTATTGAAAACTTATTTATATCTAGCCATATAAATTGTTTACTTGATATTTAACAAAACCAATGGAAGTGGCAAATGATAGGAACAGCACTGGCAGTTCCTAGTCATATTATCATTCTTACAGAATCAGCCTTGTTTTAACAATACCTAAGAGTAATTCTACCCTTAAAGTCTAACCTTTTTTCTTGAAATAAATTCTCAGCTGTTGTAACTTGAGAACTGTACCTGGTTTTTATTTTTTAACTAAATAATGCATTCATAGTTTCTCAGCTGGTTTCATAGATTTCGCTCCTCAAGGCTATAAATATATCAAAGGATTATTCGCACTCTTTTTATAATAGAAAAAAATTGGAAATGTCTGCTTTTTCCAGAGTCAGACCCCTCTGTGGACATTTTCTATGCCTACCTCTGGTTCTGTGGCATTGTTCATTTCTCTTAGTCATAGTATTTGGTTAGAATACACTTTAATTAACAATATGCCTATCTCTGATTTCATGTGAACAGAAAGGTAACATTGCAACTAGCAAAATGTTAATAAAGAAGCAGAATTTTTTTCTCAATTTCTTTTTAGTATTTCTGTCTTACTAGAAGAACTGCACACATTCATTTTATTAAAAGTGAAAATATGAAATAAAGGCACTTGCATAGTTGATTTAATGAAGTTTTTCTGTTCCTTGCTTGCTCTCCCAATATTTTTAAAATTTGCTTTTGAATTAAATGCAGATATAAGCAATGACAAGTAAAGATACCTGGCTATATCTTAACAACACAAGTCATCAATTATGATAATAGAAATGAAAAACTTACAGCGAGCAGTTAATTAGAACAGTCATTTGGAAATTGTTGTCTGATGTGACACATCTATTGATATCTTACTTTCTTTGACAAGAGCTTAAGCATCAGCAGTTCTGATAGTTACTGATAACGCTGGGCTTAATTCTGTTTAAGCAATGATGCCTGCTTCTGTCCAGTTTTGTAATTCCATTTGATAATTTTTTTGTCTGCATCAATTCCTACAGTAGCTGTCACCTGTCTAGAGCTGTTGAGTAGTGTTGTCTTGTAAATTGTTCTTTTATTGCCAAGATATCTTTTAATCACTTGCTTAATCGCTGGAGCTACTGCATTTAGGTAGTAGAAGCATTTCCATGACAGAATCTTCATTGCTAGGATTTGTCATGCAGTTACTCCAGTTTGATTCACAATTAAATTAACAAGAAAAGGAGGTTAGCACAAAAATATATTTAAAATGAAATGTATACATGCATAATCACATATTTGCTTTGCTAACTAACTAAATTTTGAGTTCAAAGAAAATGAAATCCATTAGGACTTCCCTTGTTAAAATAAATAAAAGGACACAAGACACAGGAATTCATTATTCCATTTTAAAGTCTATAACCTAATAATTTCACAGTTCAGTTTCTTCTTTTGCTTTCTGTGGTGCTGTAACTGTTCATGAAACTGTCTTAGCATTGCTATCCATCATCTAATCCATGGCCTGGGCAAGTCATCCTCAGGCTCATAGAGGGTAAGCCGTTCTCATTTTGTTACCGTGGAACTAAGCATAAATGAAGCTTGTAGATTACTTTGATGGTTATCTCTAAACTTAACAGCTTTTGTACTTCAGACTTAATGAAAGGGGTTGCATTAGCATTTGGGTTTCTTTTTTTCTTTACATTCTTGGACAAACATTTAAATACGTGGTTGATGCTAATATACTTTGATATGCCAAAATCCTTCTCAGACCTATTATGCAAGGATAATGCACTAAACAGGGGAAGCTTGTGCACTGTCTGCAATTTACAAGCTTAGCTCCATAAAAGTCTTTATTATTTTTATAACCACTAGAAAAAACTAGTGTTGCAACACAACACTGTAGCAAGTGGCATAGATGATTGTTTATCACAGATACAGTGAAACCATGTTGGTAAAGGTGATGGTTTGGTTGCGTTTGGTTTTTTTTTCTTGAGCTACAATACATTAAAGGCTAAACAAACAGTTAAAAGAAGTGTCTTTCAGGTGAAGTATAAATCAGGCACAAATCTAGCATATTGCTCACAAGGCTACTGACACACAAATATACAGGGTTTTGTATTCTCAGAAACAGCCTCATATTGATTTTCATTGAGGTTTTAAATCAATTTTGAAAATTTATTTCAGGAGTCAAATCCAAACTAAGTTTAAAATGGGATTCTGGAAGATTATTAAATTTAAAACACAGAGTCTTAACACAGTGGCTGCCAACATGTGGAGATCTGAAACTCCCTAGCAATTTGTGATTTTGCCAGATGCCCTTTTTTCTGGTGCCTACATCTGGTTCCATCTTTTGCATACACAGAAGCCTGTTCCTCTCTTAGCAGAGGAGACAGTAAGAGATGGGAAAGCTGTACAGAGTGTTACTCTATAACCCACTGGCTCTCATGTAGCTTACTGCTTTGAACATACGTGTAAGAACTAAGAAGCAGCTATTTAATTCTTTTCCAGCTTAATGGAATTCAGATCCTCTCTCCTGGCCATGCCATTTTAGGCACCTAGTTTTTCTCAGTAATTTCTAAGAAGTCTGACTATGAAATTTGATTTGATTTAGCATCCGTGAATCTAAAATGTAGTTATTACTTTCCCTGCTTTGTAGAATATATGTTGCGATTGCGTTCAGCTTCAAGTTTCTGGATTCATCAGGGGTTTTTTTTTGAAAATTGTATATGACAGTGTTACATCAGAGCACAAACATGGCCTCTTATAAATGTGTAAGCTAGATATTAATTGCATGTCTCTATTAGTCTAGGGGCTGAGAAGAAATGAGCCTGTTATAAAAGAAGACCTATGGAAGAAGAACTGGTTATTTTTAATGTCTGGTTTACCTATGAATGCATATAACCTCTATACCCTTTAGATACTTGCACAGGTACAAAATGAAGCAGTAGTAGATGTGTAATTTTCATGCAGTTACAGAACCTCTTGGGAATCTTGAGAAGTAAAACAACTTGGAAAGGAGACAAGTTGAAAAGTTGACAGTCTGTCTAAATGTTCACTTTGCTAGATGACGCATCAGTGCTTAAATGGCTGGTGATTTGTTAAATTAGGAACAAATGTATTTGGCATGATAAAAAGGTTGTTAGTTTCCAATACATAACTTCTGAGGCTGCAAGAACAAAAGCGTAAGGATATTTTGGTGCTTATTAAACATCTGTGATTGTTTTTAAAATTTGGAACTTTATATTATAAGAAATGGAGATTAACAGTAAAAGGAATATTAAAAGGCATCAGTCCTTCATAACTGGTGCATACTTGACACAGTCAAAATTGAAAAGATGTTATTTGCTGAGTTATTATATTGCAGGACCTTTTAAAGAGAAAAAGTAGATATTCAGAGATTTTATGGAAAAATAGATACTGATTAATGACAGAGATGGGTTTATGTTTATTTAGTTGAAAGAATTACGATCCTTAACAAATATGCACTGTAATGATCCATTCTTTAGAGCTGTTATTGTCTGTCAAATGAGAAATAACTTCTCTGAGGGCATGACCATGTTTTCTATCCCTTGTGGCCAAGTATACATTTAGTAAACTGCACTAATATGGGATGTCATGTAAATTGTTAGAGTGGTGCCTGGGCAATATTTACACAGTACTCATCAGTAATGACAGCACTACTTTAACTCTGGGATTGATGCTTATAAATTCTGGTGGAAAAAAAGTCCACCACTTCTAAAAAACCTGCCATATCTTTAACTTCATTTAGATACAGGAATCATCCCAAGTTATGAGATACTATTTTGGAATGGAAACATGGTCAAAAATTATGAATAATGAAATGTTAAAGCGCCTTTGTAGTGTGTTAATTATCAGAACCTGTAAATTGATATATCTTGATCTTTTACAGTTTCTGTGACTTGTCTAAGTGACCACCTGTTTGCTAGAACATACAGAAAACCATTTTACCAATATAAAATGTTGGTGTCTCATTTTGCGCATTCTTTTTTTCAAACTGTCTCCTGAAAATTTGCAACACAGAAAAAAAGTTTTCCATCTGTACAAATTGATAATTGTTTCAATTTAGTTGTTCTTGCTGTTACTTATAATGGTATACTCTTCTGGTGTGGATGGAAGGAGTAGATGCAGTTGTTGATACAGAAAAAGGGTTACCTGCACATTATGGGCGCAGAGTGCCTACCACATAGTGGTGATAGTGTCTACGTAGTTTTATAAGTCTGTCTTATGAAAGGCTTTGGGTTGTACTATTTGAAATGATCTAGCAAAATCATTTTAATAAAATAGTAATGTTTCCTGGGATTGAAACAGAAAAAAATAAAAAAAAAAACAACCCCAAAACACCCCACCCCAAAAAAGAGAAGAAGGAGGACGGACTATTGTCACTAGCACACATCATTTATAGGAGGTATAGAAGAGTCTGTGCCTCTCCGTTTAAAACAACAGAAAGTGATTATCAGGAATAAAGAAATACTACTTTATGTTCTTAGTCTTTTTTGGCCTGTAATTTATAACACTATCCTAAAACCCAAGAACTTGAAGTGCTGCATACTGCTCTGAATACATTTTTTCCTTGGGAAGACTGCAGTGTTTATTGCAACTCAGGATGTTGAATACCTAAAGCCAGTGTAAAAGACCTGGCATCTTCCACAAATCCGTACTGGATGTACATTTGTGTATCTACTTTCTGAATGATTACTTGCTTTAAATCGTACCATATTGATTGTTCTGCTCAGTTTAACATTGCTTTTATAATTAATTTATTTTTTTAACTAATTTATTCTTTTACAAAGTAAAATCCTTATCCAAACTCAGGAGACTGAAGATAGGCGAGATTTTTTGCTTGGATTCATTTTGAATGAATCCTAAGAAAGTTGTTGCTTGCGCCTGTTATGGGAACATCAGGGCTACATAAAACTGCTATTTGATTCAGCCGCTTAGTAAACATAGCATTTGCATGCTGCAGGATATTAAGACTATAAACCAATGTTATTAATATTATGCTACTTAGTCTATTGTGCAAAAAGCATCAAAGTGCATGAAGAAATTTGTGTTGATAACCAGAACATTAAAGTGAGAAAAGGAGCTACTAGCTCTTTTGATGCATTAACTGGAACAAAAAAAAAAAAAGACAGAAAAGCTTGCGCATGTTTCCTCTCAGGCCATATTTTATACTAAGGAAACTGGCAGGAAGCCAACATAATCACAGTGTATTTCAGTGGGCAGATTCTCGTAAAAATAAAGAGAGAAAATGCCTTCCAGTATTAACTTATGAGTAAATAATGTTGCCTCTGGTTGGAATGCTCATGTAAAAATATTGTGCATTTAATTGTGGATGTTTAGTATCTACACCTTAAAGATTTATTTCATCATTCCTTTACAGCTTCTATTGCATCAACCTGTAATGATCCTGGGACACCACAGAATGGTACTAGATATGGAGACAGCAGAGAGCCTGGAGACACTACCACCTTTCAATGTGACCCTGGCTATCAACTTCAAGGACAGGCTAAAATTACATGTGTGCAACTGAATAACCGATTCTTTTGGCAACCTGATCCTCCTACATGCATAGGTAATCAGATGAAATGTTAGTCTCTTTTAAAGATTAATACAGATCAGATTTCTCATTCAACTAGTGGGCATATATATGATGCTCATACTGGAGTGATGCTCTTTGCAGAACCCAGTTATTTCATACTTACAGTTACTGACAGCTTCATTCTCAAGCTTAACACTGGGTTTGAATGTCATTTTCTTACTGTATTCTATCGTTTAAACTTCATACAAAGTTAAAATTAACAAAGTCTAAGAGAAATTATTAAATGGAAGTGGTAATTTGGATAAAAAGATCTCTCGCTGAAATGGTCTTGTTAGCTTGGTCTTCTGTGTAATAATTTAGTTACGTAAACTGCAATCCAGTATTTATTCTGAAAATTCTCTGAATTCTTTTATGCATTAAATATCCATCCTGTGCTATCCCTAGAAAGCTAAAGTTATCTTTTTCTGAAGCCAGATGGTTGTTTTGAAATGTAGATGCAGAGAAGGGGGTCCAAGTGACAGGGCTGTTGAAAGAAATGAGATGTATTTCCATAACAGCAGGAGAGGGTGGGAGCAGTTCTTTCTTTGAAGCGTGTTTTGATTCTTGGTTCCGTAGTCCTATATGGCATAAAGGTTTCTCTGAGGTCAGTGGGCTAATGATTACAGGCTTAGAAATCTTGCTGAAATGTATTTTAAGGTCATGAATGTACCTCTTATAACTAATCAACATCTGTGAAAATTTATCTGCTAGGTATAGTAATTTTTTAAATATTTAGAATTATTTTTTGCCTACTGATTTATAATTAAAAGAAGACTTATTTTCATGATCCTAAAAGCCAGATGCAATATGTTTTAATAGCACTGGAATAAACATAATGCTGCTTCTTTCTACAAGCCATTATAGAGAGGCTCTTTCCAAAACAGCAAATCCTCAAACAACTGCAGTCTCTCTGTTTCTCTGAAGCATTTATTGATACCTCAAAAATACTAGGGAGTATTCAGGGTAACGCAGGATAGCATCTCTAACTCTGTATTATCTAGCAGAATTAGAACAGCATATAATCTGAACATTGTCTTCTGGATACCTTGTGTGCAATGTCTAAATGTCAATGTGGATTTGTTTACTAAACATAATCACATTATTCAGAAATTAAAAATATTTACATAAAAATAAAAAATAAAATATATGTGGTGTCTGACGGTCTGGAAGATTCATATTATTTTTGTAAATAATCACTCAATATTTCTTTATAGTCTAATTAAAAAAAAACAAACAACACACAAAAAAACAAAGAAACCCCCCAAACAACAAAAACAGGAAACTAAATGCAAAAGGAAGAAGGAAATAAAGAAGGAGAGAAAGGAAAAGTACAGGGGTTTTGAGCAGAAAGTATATTCATATTGTTATTCTTCCACATACTCAAGGAGACTTTGAAAGGGAAAGCAGATTAAAGAAGTGCTGTACACATGACAGTATTAGAAACCATAAGAGTTCTGTAAAGCCATTATGTGTATTTTAGAATTTTTCATAAAGTCCTTATTTCAGTATGCAGGCTTATACATTAAAAAGTATTTACATTTAGTAACTTTACTACTCAGTACTCTAAAAGGTTGTGCAACTTCCATTCCTGATTGTTTAGTGTTTTCTGCGCTATTTGTACTTCATAGCTTTCATCATGGTTATTTCAGAAACATGTGAAACATAGATGGCTATATAAGAGTATAAGGGCCATCTATGTGGTATTAAAATGCAGTTGATCTGAAAATGCTTAACTGATACACAACCAGCAGCTCACACGTGATGGGAAAGCTCACTTCAGAATATTTTGGATCTTTTTTAATCACATGATATATAGTCCCAGCTTGTGGAATAATAAATCTGGCAGCCCACTAAAGGGATGCACTGCTTCAAGATGAAATATAGAGTGCAACTTTTAAGTCGTAACCTTAGGAATCTCATCAGAAATCACCAAGTAGATACTTGAAAAATACAGCCTGCGAGCAGGGAGGTTAATTCGCTCAGGAGGTTGGAAAGTGATGTCTTAACCTTTGTGAAATGTTTTTTGCTGAGAAGACAACCTTCCCATTAAACTTGCAGAACCTTTCAAGTCACATGTATTATAATCAAGGACTTGTGGCTGTGTGCTTAGGGGAGCAGGAGAGCATCAGCTGGAAAAGGCACGGAGAAGTAAGGATTGTCTTTGGGAGTTATCTTCATGTTGTTGATCTTTATAGAGTGTTACAGCCCTTAAGGAGCCCTGTTTCATTTTATTCTAAGGCTTGATTTTGAGTTTTACTTTTTTCTTCACTGTCTTTCATTTCACCTTCCCAAGTCCCCCTGAGAGAACACAACACATGGCCTCTGCTTTCAAGCAATTAAACTGCAGAGTGGAGCTGGCTGAAATACAGGGCTTTCAATCTGTGAGAAGATTTTTTTTCTTTGGTTGTAGTCCAATCAAACTTGTAAAAGTAACCTCAGAGTGGGAATTAAAATAAAAATAGGGGAAAAACTAAGAAGTGTTTTCAGAAACATCCCAAAATGAGGTTCGAGGCTCGAACCCTGCTCCCCAGGACACCGTCCTGCCCTCTCGTTGCTGAATTGTGCATAAATGCTTGTCAGCTCCACCACTGCTAATAGCAGCCATAAACCTGACAGGGGTGTCATTGTCACTCAGCAGCTGCCAGTGCTCCCAGGGTGCTTGAACTGCTCCAGCCCAGGGCTCATGAGTGCAGCAGATCTGTTTGGGCAGTGCCTGTGATGCAGCCCTGAGAGCTGCTGCAGATCCCAGGATGCTGGTCCTTTTGCTGCCAGCTCCAAGCATGAATGAGCTGTGACTCTAAGTCAGATGTGGAGTTCAGCTTTCAGAGGTGGGTGTTCACAGCAGCAAACCAGTGTTGGCATGGCCAGCTGGCCCAAGGTTGTACAGGCAGGGACCCTGTAGTCCAGGGTTAATAACCAGCCCTACGGGATACAGGACTGGCAGCACTGGATAGTACGGTTGCTCACCGTAAATTGTAGGTCTGGAATTCCTCAGCTATCCTGCTTTTCGTTCATTGTGTTCTCCACAACTTGTTTCAAGGCAAATAATTTAGTTTCAAGTAATGACACTCAAGGGAGTTTCATGTCGAGGGAGGGGATTTTCCTCCTGTACTGTGCTCTGGGGAGACCCCCCTGCTGCAGTCCTGAGTCCAGCTCACTATGGGGGTGGTGAGATGCTGGCAGAGGTTGCCCCGAGAAGCTGTGGCAGTGCTCAAGGCCAGGTTGGACGGGGCTTGGAGCAACCTTCTCTAGTTGAAGGTGTCCCTGACTGTGGCAGGGATTGGAACTGGATGAGCTTTAAGGTCCCTTCCGACCAAAACCACTCTACAGTTCTACTGTAATGGGCTTTTTTCCTCTGAAACTCTTTTGCCAGAAAGTTTCTATGAGGTTTTCTTAAGTTGTTGGAGAACAGGGCACCAAGGAACTGCTTAACAAAAGGTGTCCTGGTACTGCTCCAGATGGCCTGTGGGGTTAAATCATCCAAACCCCATCACCACCCCAGAGTGGTGGATGCTATAGTGTCATGTCCAGTTTTCAACTTGCAAGGAGCCGTTTTCTATGAAGGAGGATTGTCAATTTTTAGGGGTTTTATTCTTGGCAGTACATGGGAAAAGCATTGCTCTAAGATACAAACCTTTTCTTAGTAGGTGGGAGCACTGTTTTGCTTCCAGCTGAATAACTTAGTAATGGTTGAGTTGATGACTTGTAGCTATTGATTCTGTATTTGCTGCCGGGGCTCAGACCTGCTGGAGACTATTCAGCAATTTCAAGGCTGGTGGAGGCTGGTGCAGGGACATTGCCCTCAGGCAGAAGTAGATAACCCTGGGAGGGGAGGAGAGGAGAGTGCAGAGGCTCAGCTGGGTCTTGAAATCCTAGTGAAGTGCTGAAGAAGCACTTATGATTGATGAACAAATGATTGCAGGAGCAGTAACCTAGGGGCAATTTGGAAGTGGAGTAGGTAGGAGGTGGTCATTACCTGAACCTTACATAGAAAGGAAAAAAAGAAACATGCTTCATCCTGTGTCTACTTCGAATTTGGTAAACATTTAATGTTTTTACTTTTGCTTTCAGCTGACTTTAATACAAAACATTTTTAAGGCAACTTACAAACTTTAAGGTACTCCATCTGTACAATAAAGTGATCTACCAAGCCAGGGAACTGGAACACTTTAGCAATGCTCCAAAAAGTAATGGAATATGCCTGTGCGCAGCTAATACTAGTTGGTGTGAGAGCTGGTAACACTGGAGTTGGAGAGGAAAAAGCTTTTCTAATCACCTCAGTTAGCCCAGAAGGCTTTCTGGCTCACAGTGGAGCAGGGGAGCTTGGCGATGGTGGGGATGCAGTTTGACAGAGGAATATTTAGATTCATTCTGTCA
Organism: Coracopsis vasa; assembly: GCA_026283785.1. NCBI lineage: Eukaryota > Metazoa > Chordata > Aves > Psittaciformes > Psittacidae > Coracopsis > Coracopsis vasa. The sequence continues at coordinate 30,991 of JANHGB010027205.1, read as the reverse complement.
GTCCAGGTGATTCATACCTTGCATAAACCCCATCTGTTAAGGAAGGGCAAGGGAATAATCAAGAAAACTGTGACTTTAAATTGCAGCTGTTCAAGACCCAGTGTTTGCCCCTGGAGCTGTGAGGGCTAATTACCCTGCTAGGGTCTCCAGGCTGCCAAGAGCAGGCTGTTGCTAATACCAAAGCCAAGTGTGATATCTCTGTTTCGTGCAGTGCTGGAGGCAGAAGACCTACGTAAACATGAGGACTGCTGTGACTTCTGTATTCCTTAAACAAACAGGTTCTCCCTTGGTTTTCTTCCCTCCCTCCCACCTCAGTTCTATTTAGATTCAGGCAAAAATAACTTCATCTCTTATAGACAGCCAAGGTCCAAGCGACTCTGTAGGCAGCCATCAAGTGCAGCTAAGTCTGAAACTGTTTTAGTGGAATATGCTTACCTTGTAGCTACAAATGAAAGCAAGATATTGGCCTTGGGAGGGTTTAAGCAATATATTGGCTATAGATATTGTTGCTGTTAAGTCTGTCACACAATGAATGGAACAATAGAATGAAAAATGGCAATAGAAGGCCTAAGTTTTTAATCATGGCTTGAGTATTGTAGGGGCAAAGTTTGTGGTTGGGAGAGGAAAAAATGCAATCACTTCTTAACCATCACCCACATTTATAAAACAGAAGGCAATTTAATGACAGAGTGGCAAATGCAGTTAGCTTGAAATTGTGAGGAATTGCTTTGACTCTTGGTTGGAAATTGTTAAACTGACGTTGGTGAATTCATCATAATTCCAGAAGGACGTTAGCTTATAACAGCATGAAAAAACCAAACTGCTTTGTACATGAGTTATCACAAATGGGAATTAGGGCAATAAGTTTTGCAAATCATATAGTTGATGGATCCTTGGCACGGGTTTAGCTGCCTGTAAGGCTAGCTGAATGTAGCAGTGCCTTGCTTGAAGAAGTTGGTGGCTTCCAGGAGTGTAAATCAACCATAAAATTCAAGCTAACAACATACAAAAGCAGTAGGACATGTCAGAATGGACTTCAGGAGGATCTTGCTTGCTGCTGATGAAACCACTGGCTTTTGGCTTCCTGTGTCATACGCCTTCAGGATCTCAAGCATCCTTTAGAACCTGTGTTATGCACTTATACACTGCAAATTTTCATATGCTTATTATTTAATAAAATAATGAGAGTGAGAGAGTTAACATTTTAATATGTAGTTCTTGTGTTTTATTATTCCCCCTAAAATGAGCAGGGATACTGTTTGAAAAACCTTAGTTTGCTTTGGCATGCGAATCATAGAAACATAGCTCTTTCTATCATTCTGACTTAAGTCATATATTTTTACACTAAACATCTTATTACCTTAGTTTTATTATTTCAGAATCAAAGGAGAGCTTGCAAATGTCGATGACTGCAGAGCAAAGGAATGTTAATGAATAGAGCCATTGAATTTTCAGGTTTTAGCTTTTCTGATCTTCGCGAATATAACTGTAAGCAAAAATATTATGCAAGCTGAATAAAATTTGAATAAATAAGGACCAGATGTAACTATAGGGGCCTATAAAATGTAATACAAATATTATCCACTTCCTTAAAATAAATCTGAATTTTAGTATGAAAAATTATATTCATATTGATATTGTGGATTAATCTTTTTTATGAAAGTTGGCAAGTGAACGCCATCTCTTGCAAGGGCTTGTTCTTAAATGGGAAACAGACCTTTTGTTTTGACCTTGAGTGGAGAAGTTTTTTGCTATCGTGCAATGTAAAGCATTTTTACATTAACACAGTAATACATTTTTACATTATATAGCCTGTTTTATTACAGTAGTGTTTGGCTTAGGATTTTGGGTGCCTGTTAATGGTTTGTGAATGCTGCAATTGCAAAATATTTGTGTTAGGAGGAGGTATATTCAGCACGATGCATTAGATAAACCCCCTTAAGAAGTCATGGGATTTACTTGGACTTGACCTTCAGCTTTTGTTGCTGATCCATTATCTTTTAGATTCCATTTAGATCTGCGAATGGAAGATCATGGATCATAACATAACTGTTGTCATTTTCTCTGCCTGCAAGTAACCAGCAGCTGGATTTATTTTAACTGCTGAGAGATTCTTAGATGGGGCTAATTCTTCAGCAAAACACACTGTGCAACTACTTGATTTCTGTTTTATCTGTGAACCAGCCTGTAAAAATGAAATGACAATTTTACTACTCTGGGCATATAAAACTTGAAAAGGAAATAACTAATGATATTGTGCTTGCCCTGGGAAAGAGATAAATCTGTAATGCTGCAGTCAGCAAAACACCCTTGTAGCTTTATTATCTTCAGTATATGCTAATTTAGAATAACACATGTAGCTATGTAGAAAATTTGATGGAAATGTGTAATATTAGCTTAGGAAAATGCAACTTGTCAACTAAATCAGAAAACATCTTTCCTGAGTGTTGTTTTATAGGTAGCTTACTTTTCTGCTTCCTCAGGAGAGTGCCCTAATCCATGTAGAAATTGGAACTGAATGAGCTTTAAGGTCCCTTCAACACAAACAAGTCTAGGATTCATTCTATGAATTTCATTCTATGATTCCCAAATATGTGGTGTCTCTGTTTTGACCCAGACTTACAGCATTGTTGTCTTTGTGTGCTCAGAAGTGTCTGTTCAGGGAGACAGGCACCATTTTGCCCTATAATGCTCCCTGGTTTGGGTCAAATAGCTGGTGATGTTCTGGTGGCAGAGGTAGTCTTGTAGCGAGAGGGCAAAGCTATGGATATGGTTTCTACCCACATAACTGTTTCAGGGACTTTTTGTCTAATGATTACTGCCTTAAAATGCACATCTTTCAAAATATGGTCTGGGATTTTCAAACAACTCATTTCTTACTGAATACCTTACCTGGTGTCATTTTGTGCTGGTGGTTATTGCAGTCCTCAGCGTGTTTTGGTTGAAGACTTCTGTGAAGTGCTGTGATCCTATCAAAGCAATGGCTAGATCTCATACAATGAAATAGCACAGCAAAGATAAACTCAAAGCAAAGATTAGCTCAGTTACAGAAATAGCTTGTTATGAATGATCTGCAGTTGTTAAGGACTATGCAGTACTATGCAAGGAGGCTCTTTAGAAAATTGAGACCTGTTTCACTGTCAAATCAGCCAACACCAGGTATATGAGGATTTCTCTGCTCCAGTTTCTTTGAAATCTCCCTGCTTGCATACTGATCCACGTCACAGAACTTCATCAAAATATCCATGATACTTAATTTTTGAGCTTCCTTCACGTCTTGTGTCCTTTTGCTTCCTCCCCCTCTACTCCCAGCATTTGCAAATAACAGTCTGGGGAGTGATTTTCAGTGGCAGAGGGCCCCCTGCATTGAAAGCTGCTGCTTGTCCTTCTGAAGAACAGCTGCGTGGAAGGAAAGAAACACTAGAGATGTTGGCTGAGAAACTATAAACCAGCAGAAAACGTGTGAGCAGTCCAAGCCTAAAGCCAGACACCTTGTGGGGCTTTCTCACCACTGTTTATGGTCCTGCAGGCTTTTAAGGTTCACTTGGGCAGTGATTTTCCTGAGTAGGAAGCTGACTTTACCACCTTTCTCCCAAAGGCACAGTCAAGGTCATTGCCTGGCGTCTCTGCCCTACCAGCTCTTGACATTTCAGATACAAAGATTAAGCTGTCACTCTTACTGAATTTAATTCTTTCACGTTAGCATTTCTGTTTGTGCTCTCTGATGGGTGAGTGTGATATTCTTCTCCTACTGCGTCTCTGAAGTTGTTATAAATCGAGCAGAAAACATATCCACAGCCTGGGGGGGAGTTGAGATCTGCTTCCCCAAGAGGTCAAGGCTCTTCCCCTCCCTTAGGCAGAAAGAAGTGCAATGTAGATCACGCTATGCACTTTTTGCAAGTTGTATTTTCCATAAGTGGTTTCTCAGATTGGGTGCTAATTCCTGTGAGGTTCTCTTGCCCTCACTGTTCAGGAGTCATTCACTCTGCACCAACGTTGTTCTTCAAGGTCGACAGACCAAGAGGCTCTCTCAGCTCTTCTATTTGCCTGCCATTTCTTCCATTGCCAAAACCTCATTTTGTGAGTCAGTGTGAGAGTTATCACTCGTGTGCCTTCCCTTTGCTCAAGCAGACTGTGCAATCACAGTGGTGTTCTGCTGCTAAAGCGAGAGCGAGGGGTGTAGCTATCCCACAGCTCAAATCTGAACCCCTCAATATAAGCACTGTTCAGCCCTGTACAGCAGCCTTAGCAGTAGAAGACAAATGCCTTTCTACTTTTATTTCAGTGTTTTCATGGTTGGATAGTCTAAATTTACACTTGTGAGTGTGGACTTTGTTTAGCATAGAAAAACACTGTTTGTATGCCCTGACTTGTATTCTGCATCCTTCATCCCGTGCAAGAAATGTTCAACTTCACATTAATTCATTATTTGTAAAATGGTCCCAGCTATTCTTTGTCAAAATATACAAAGATTAAAGTTCTGGTTTGTTGAATGGATTTGTAAACCTTATGAAGTATGTGCTTTCAGCAGCTGGGTATTTTCCTTTAAACAACTGTGTTCTTGATATGTTCTTCCCCCTTCTGCACGCACAGTTTTTGTGACTCTGCCAAGGTGTATCACAGAGTGCCATGATCTGTATGAAGCTGGTAGTGACAGGAGATGGAGAGGGATGGGTGTGAAAAATCTACCCAGAGCAACCATGAATCCACAGCCTCTGTTTGAACATTTATATTGCTTTTGTAGAATCCCAGACTGGTTTTGGTTGGAAGGGAGCTTAAAGCTCATCCAATTCCAACCCCTGCCATGGGCAGGGACATCTGCCACTAGAGAAGCTTGCTTCAAGCCCCTGTGTCCAGCCTGGCCTTGAACACTGCCAGGGATGGGGCTGCCACAGCTTCTTCCCTTTTTTTCCCACTTTTTTTTTCCCCTTCCTCCATCTCAGTTGATTGATTTTGACCTGCTTAGGCCTTGACTTCTAGAGATGTCAAGCACGCACTGAATTTGAAGTTAGTGAGGAGGAGCTGCAGATGTCCAGTAACTAAAACCTATCCTTTAAATAAATACTGTGCATTGTTTTAGTCCCAGTACATCCTATCTATTTTTCTTCTGAGGCACTGAGAGGGGTGTTACAGCTTTGATCTGTTGCACGTCAATAGAGACACCACAGATTAGGGCTTAGTTAGGTGGCTGGAGTATGACATCACATCTCATCACTGCATAAACTTCTTTAAAATACTGATCTAATTAAAAATGGTCAAGAGCATCAATAGTTTTTAGTGATTTGTCATGGATGATCAAAACTAACAGAGTCTTACCCAGATGCCACTAGATCCAGTGGAAAAAGATTGCTTCTAGGTTAAATGTACTTTGAGCTCTCCCAGAAGTATCAGAGAAAAGGTGTCTGTCATAGTTCATGAGCTAAGGGAGGCAAGACTCTCATATTTATGCTTATGGACTGTTGAAAAATGTTTACAGTACATCATGGACAAGTTTCATTCTGGTTTTAATTGATTTGATTCAACTATGCTACTTTAACAAAACAAGCTAGTTAAGAAAACAGTGCTTTGATAGGTCAGCAAGATGTTTCCTTCTTTGGGGTAGGCAGAGACCGAACAGGAATGTACCTTTTCATGCCATATGTATTTTTAGTTCTAGGTCTGGCTTATAACACATGCAGGAGCCGCAGTGTAACACTGAATTGGTGCCTTTTCAAATAGATGATGCAGATTATTCAAACTGATAACATTTGGTGGTTCCTGAATCAGAGCTTTAGGTATGTGCAGTTTCACATTTAATAGTGCAGTACTGGGAAAAGCTGGTAACTGCAGTTTGTTGACCATTTTTAGAGCAACCGCAGATGAAAAACAAACTTAAAGATATGTAGTGGAAAGCTCCTTGTTCAGAGGTTAAGAAATACAAGATTAAATACAGTCTGAAAGTGGTTGCTTTGACAATCCTGTGCATGCCCAGTCTGCAGTTACACAGTCACATTGCCATTTTTCTACTGAAGCTTGCGTTCATCCACTGCCCTACTGTGTCGTGTTTGAGTGATGCAGTCTTAACAACCTGGTTGGTGTTTTGTGCTATCTCGTTGGCCACTTCTAAACGCCTGCCTTTGTGAAGTGCTTAAAAAGCTGAAAATGAAGCGTGCCATGAAGTTCTAAACCACAGACTTAGCTTTTTGTCAGAGTTACCTATGATCAGCCTCAGGTGAAAAAATGTAGATCACTGTCACCCTCCTGGCTTTCACCCGGGCACAAGTCTCTTGTGTGCACTTAGAGTTACACGATCATTTTAAAAACAAAGGTAACAAAAAAATAAACCCCAAACCAAGCAGCCAAAACCCCACAACTGAGAGGAGATCTAAGACACTTAGCAGAGGATTTAAGCAGTGCTGCCGAGATGGGACATGGACTCTGTTCCACTGGTAATAGCTGCCTCATTTGTTTGAAGAAAACCCTGCAGTTACCAGTGGTGTGTGTGTATAGATGTCATATTTTTTTAATCAAGCCATTCATTTGATTTAATTAATTACCTTGGTACACAGCTCATACTATTTTGCCTTCATTTATGTAGATTGGAATCTTTTTTACCCCATCTGGAACGCTTGTATCAGCTGTAATCCATTTGTGATTAAAATCCTTCAGGCTTTTTTCAGTGACTGGTGTATATGTATCAAAGAGGAAGCTTATGACAATGATACTGTGCTCCAGCAGCACCGAAGCGGCTGTAGACACAAGTCCACATCATTAAATAAGGTGTAGTGGGAATAAAAGAGAATAGTGCTTTCAATGTTGTCTTGATCAGAGTGTTAGCTTAAGGGCATTTGAGTTTTCTTTCTGTTCAACATGTACCATGTGTGCAGGGAAAAGATCGCAAGGCAACACAGGGGGGAAGTTCACTTGGTGATGAGAGATGTAGTATCTAGCAGTGTTTTCAAAACACGAAGGTACTTTGTTCTACCCCAGCAGCTATTTCCTGCTCCTGCTCCAGGAAGGCAGTGCACAGCAGGGCTCACACGCTGCTAACCTCTGCAAAAAGTCTCCTCTTTGACTTGTACATCAAACTGCTGAAGGAACTTCACCGCCGTGGTGTTCTGGGAGGATATATTCATCTGAGGACAAGTTATCCAAAACCTATACATCTAATTGAAAGTCACCACATATTCATCTAAAGCCATTTCAGGATTTGTCATGAAGTGGATTCTGCTCTGAGGCTGGGTGTTTGCTGGTGACACTGGAGAGAAGAGCACACTTTGCACAGTGGAGCATCCCATCCTGGTATCTGTCAGGACTGCAGCTGAAGCTCTGTTGCAGAATGTTCACCTTTTTTTTTTCAGGGGTGTAAAACAAGTAAGAAATAAGAAACAAACCAGAACAATGCAGAGGGAAAGCACCAGCAAGAGAACAGTATGTTCTTTGTAATGCTTTTTCTTTGGGGACATCTATTGCTGGCAATAAGACTAAATCACTGAAACCTTCCCTGAAGCTACATCTGCCACTGCCTACATTTTCCAACCTCAGTAATAAACTAACATTTGCCATTGTTCATTTCTTCTGGATTTCATTTCTTACAGATTTAACCAGTGCTATTTACCACAAGGCATTCAGTTCTTGCTTAAAGCCGAGCTCTATGCCAAGTCCCTAAAAATATTCATAGCTCCAAAGAATCTAGTTTTAAATAATATCATTAAAAGTAGACGATATTAATACAACAGTTCACACTGAGTTCACGTGCTCCTGATGCCAATGGATGAAAATGATGGAAGCCGAAGAAGGTCAAGACAAGACTACCATGAAGTGGTGAACAAAATCCTTTTTACTGGCTCTGTGTATCTTGATTAGGGGAGTAGTTTTCTTATCCCAAAATATTTAAAAATAAAGGAATTCTGTTACAGTCTTACTTATCCTGACATGGAATGTTGTACCTATTTACTGCAGAGCAATGGGCTGTGTGAGGTGGGTCATGGCTGCCAGTTTGAGGGGTGTTTGGGAGGAAGGATTCACGTTACCCCTTTCTTCCCACAGGATGCCATAGTGATCCATGAAGTTTATGAAGAAGGGGCAGCAGCCCGAGATGGCAGACTTTGGGCTGGAGATCAGATTCTGGAGGTAAATAAGTCTTTCTGTGTACATGCTTGCTTATGTCTTTGTCACATATACTTGTATTCAATGCAGTCTAGGTTTCTGGAAGGGGAAAAAACGATCATTGCATAGGGCAATTGAAGCTGCTTTTCTGCCACTGAGAATGTCCTGACAAACTCATATTTCCTTATGTATTTATATAAGCTGAAGGTACAAATTGAGAATATATTAAATTTAATTGAGCACGGCAGTTCTCAGATTACATAGTTCAGCTGTCATGTCCAATAGCTCAGTATTATTCATCTGTTTAATCTTTCATTCAGAGGCCTGCACTACCTGCCCTGCTCGAGTATCTCAGTACTGCCTTCAAACAAAGTGCTGAGCTGCATGAACTTGGGGCGAGAAGGCAAGGGATGGCTGCAGCATCCCTGTGAGCATCCCTGCTGCTAAACAGTGCCTGCCTGCAGCATTGCTGGCGGAGCTACCAGCTCCCTCAGGCCATGGCTCATAAAACCAGTAACACACAGAATTATTTCTGTCAATAAATGTAGTGTTTTTCCTGCAGAGAAGCATGGAAATTGAGGAGGGAAAGGGTTAAGAAAGACGTGTTGGTCTGCAAATGAAACTTGCGTCAGGCAGGGGTTCAGCGCAGCTGCTTGCAGTGTCTCGCTGTCAGATCAGGACAAATTCCCAGCATGGCCATTAAGGCTTTGGTGTGTAGGGTTAGGAAAATAGTGAGAGGTACTTGGGGATTTGTCTTTACAGCTCTTGCACTGAAAATATTGTTTTTAGTGTTAAGGCTGAATGTTGTTTTCGTTTTATAAATAACTGTGTATTAACAGAGCACAATAATGAGGGGGCAAAAATGGGGAAGGTTAATTAATTCTTCTCTGGTCAAACAGGAAAGTGCTGATGTTTGTGTGCCATAATATTTTTATTCTTTCAGCTTTTAAAAGCCATAGTAATAAATCAAAAAGATGACTCTGAATTAGTTTCAGATTAGTATGATAAAGCACACGTAGATGCTTGTGACAAGAAAAGAATACTGATGTATATAAACAACTGTGTGCAGAATTAGTACAGAAGAATGTAATTACTATAAATTAGGCTTAGTTATCTTAATGTAAAAGTAAGTATGGCTGTAAATTTGTGTATCTAGAAATACTGAGAATTATTTTCATTGCCTTAAAACTTAGTATGTTGTGGAAGCGGATTAACATTGTATTCACTTACAGTTCATGCTACTTCCTAAAGAGACTTCCAAAATACTTAAGCATTGATACTTTTTGCTATTAAGAAATAAAACAGAATATTGAAAAACACCTTCTAGGGTATCTGTGGATCAGGTCTGGCAAAATTGGGAGATTAAGTTTCAAGATGCAATGGATGTTTTTAGTACTTGGACATTCAATCAGAACTTCTCGTTCCATCTGATACTACTAAAATGCTCAAACATTTTCAGGTTATGGTAAGAGAAATGTAATTGAGTGCTCCAGGAGTGGTCTTGTGTGCCATCTATTGGAACAAAGCAAAATAACCATTTAATATGTCCTGCCTGAGCTTCACCATTGCCATTTGCTAATGTTTTTGATTCCTTCTGTCTTCGGCTTGGCAGTGGTGCAAAGCTGGGGGAGAAAGAATTTGAGCAGTAAGAGATACAAGAAGCTCAAAGGAGCACTTCCCACTTTGTCTGGTTGTAAGAAGGAAGCATTGTTTGAGGTTCCAGCAGTGAAAAAGAAGGGAAAGAACACCCACAAAACTTACAAGCCGACATGTTTTGATTATTGTGATTTATTCCATGCAGAGGCACAAAGCACCAAACTTGCACTCAGTAGGAGATCCAGGAGCTTGGCCCTCTAGAAATGGGAGCACTAAATTAGAGTGCCAAGGGGTGTCCATTTGACAAATCTGTCCTGTCACCCACGAGTAGGATGCGATGAAAAGATCATTTATACATGTCATTTGGAAAGAAAACACTGATTATTTCAGGTGAACGGGATCGATCTGCGGAATGCCAGCCATGAAGAAGCTATCACTGCATTGAGACAGACGCCCCAGAAGGTGCAATTAGTAGTTTATAGAGATGAAGCACATTACAAAGATGAAGAAAACTTAGAGATCTTCTATGTAGATATACAGAAGAAAACAGGCCGAGGACTAGGGCTCAGCATCGCTGGAAAACGGTAGGAGTATCTCTCTGACCTTACTGTACTTCAAATGAGAAATAATTTGCTTTTTGCCATATGAATGACTGTAGCCATTCAGTGGAATAGGAAATAAAGGAAAAACTCTGTAAGGAAGAGAATTTTGTATCTAAATAGCTTCAAGGATGCCATGGGGCTGTGTAGCCAAGTGGGCACATGTGGAACTGGGAGCTCACTGTCCTGCTGACTTCAGCATAGATGCGTCATAGGGCTTGGAGGCCCTAACCATGGGTTTTCTGATTTCAGAATGGGGCAGAAACCTTAAGTATTATAAATACTATAAATATTTATATTTATAAATACTATTATAAATACTATAAATATAGATACTATAAGTATTTATATAAATACCAGGGTATGCCTTTGAAAATTGATTTGTGAGTTAGATCTAGCTCCTACCCCAGTTCAAAGGGACTGATGTCAATGGAAGACAAGCAGCTGAGTTAGACCCACATCCTGAACAGTATCAAAGTGACTGGTCAGCACTAGACACCAGTACTGTGATTGCGGAGCAGAATCTGAGACACAATGAGTAGGTAACAGCTGCTTAATAAAATGTGACTTTTTACTGATCTATTTCTAAACCATTGCTATTAGATCATTCAAACCAGAGCACGGATAGCTTTAATCTTTCGTTGCTAGAAGAGATTTACGGCATGACACTGGCGAGCACTCGTTCAGTGTTGGAAGTGTCATATGGTTGCTCTTCTGTATTGCCAGAAATAATTTATTTTCTCAATTACAAATCATCATGTCATTATCCTGACTGCGTATGGTCAGTAAAGTTTCTGCAGCAGCTTTTTACAAGAGTGGTGATGTTTAACCCAGGTGTTGTGAGCAGATTGCGGGCTGGGTAATTAATTTAGCTTATGTAAATTACCTTACAGATGGTAATGGCAGTCTCCAGCCCTCCCATATTTGCTTCCATACAAAACTTTCTGTACTACTGCTAAGTGCTTTGCTTGTGGGGATTTCTACTGTAGAGGTAGCCCAGTTTGAGAAGTCAACATGGGATGCCCAGGTATAATTCAGGTTGTAAAGTCTTGTGTCCTGAAGGATGCCAAATGCCAAACCCTGGTGTTGCAGCTGGCACCAGCTCACACCACAGCGAGCATCGGGAGATGGGGCCAGCACCAAGGGGTCTGCAGCCTCTGGGAGGGGAAATAAAATACATTGCCCTCTATGTCTGCGTGGCCACAAAGCTGGATTTTCTGCTGCATAACTCAGGTGCAAACTAGAAAAGTCTTTTCTGCAACTTCTCTCTGTTTCTGTTGGAGCCTCCAGGCTTCTGAGAAAGGAACTGAGCTGAACCTTGGAGGTGAATATAGAAGAAGTATCTGAGGCTGCATAATCCATATCAGGCACATCAGGACATAGTTTAACTCCATCTTAGACTGATCCTTGGCTTTTGATTCACACAGGTGGTATTTTTCAGGAATCTTCATGGCTCATACAGTCAGAACTAATGGTTCAAGGCAAAAGACAGCATTAAATATAGCAAAACATGCCTTAGTTTTAAAACTCATAGATTTTTTACACGGTTGAATGGATGTAAAACTACTTCTTGCACTGCTCACAGGTTTCTGTTAATGCCTCTTAAATGCAAGTAGTCTAAATTGGTCTCCCAAAGAATATTGGATTGTGTAATTAGCCATATGCTTCTTGCATTGTTAGAAATGGAAGTGGAGTGTTTATCTCTGACATTGTTAAAGGAGGAGCTGCAGACCTAGATGGAAGATTAATTCAAGGAGATCAGATTTTGTCTGTAAATGGAGAGGATATGAGAAATGCCTCACAAGAGACTGTTGCCACTATACTTAAGGTGAGTACATAATACATTTTAAGATATTGAATTGCAGTTACTAACACTATGCAGGGTAATTATCCTGAAGTGCTATTTACGCATACGCAGGACAGCTTGAACTGATTACTGAGACAGGAATTTCATCTGAAATAACTTTGGGAAATTCATTTAAAATCACTTCTCCATGTATTTCTAGGAGTTGGATGGTATGAAGTGGGAAAACAAAGACACATGCAGTATTTAGGCATATATTTGAAAAGGCAACTGTGGATTTCATATGTTAGAAAAACATTTGGAAACCTGAGAGGCGTACAAATCAGAACTGAAATAAAATGCCTTTGGTTTTGCTGTACTGACCTGCAGCTATAAAATGGCAGCTTAAATCTGTTTCTACACAGCTTTCCGTCTTAGTGGAGTGATCTTGCACTCTGAAGTTGCCTTTTCCATTCAAAAGCATGTGGCTGCTTGGGTCATAGGAGAGGGCAGGAGGTGGCCTGGCTGTGAGGGCCTGATGTTAACTCCTCTGTACAGCTCCCAGCCCCAACAGCCTGCACCTGGGATGAAAGGACGGGTGGGAGTGATGCTGCAGACCCATTTCTATTCAAAACTGCATCTGGAGATGAGGGCTTTTTCCCTGCCATCACCACTACTGTTTCTGCATATGATTTCTTCCATTCTTGAAGGGAAAGGCTAATTATTTCCTTGCTTTTTCCATTCAGGTTTGATACTTGGCCAAAAGTTTACCTATTTAAGAACTGGAAGTATGTGATATTTCCAATTATGAAGTTGAATCCATATGTGTTAATTTCACCCTTTTCTGCAGCATTTTTCCTCTGAAGTGTTTTGCATGAGTATTGTTTGGAGCAAACTTCTGTTAAAGAGTTGGGAGCTTTTGTTTATTTTTCCTGAGTAATTGGCCATCTACAGTTTGCCAGTAGGAAGATTCATACTGGCTTCAGCAACTAGGATTAAACCTTCAGGTTAAACCTACATCCAGGAATGGGTACATTTTGTATTGTCTGAATACAAATGTTAATGCTTTTGAGCATTCCTTGTGGTTTTCTTCATGGGGTTGTGGTGCTGGGTATAAACATAATTCTCTCCAGGAGAGCATGAAATATTATACGTCTACTTAAATGCTGTACATTGTGGTTGTTCTTTTTCCAAGTGTGCCCAAGGCCTAGTGCATCTTGAACTTGGGAGATTGCGAGCTGGATCATGGCTGTCATCACGGAAAACATCCCAAAACAGTCAGGTTAGTGACAAATTCATATGTATAAAGTGGGGCTGTGAAGGGCAGGGCATGGGGACAGAGCACATGCACGTGAGGCTCAGTCCTTCCATAGACACTTACTGCTGAGGAGGTGGAACAAAGTATTTTATCACGGTGATTTTCTGTGCTGAACTGCAAAGCAAGTGTCATGCTGAAGTGCTGGTTAAGTAGAAGAGCAAGTTAATGTCTTTTTTTAAGGAGTGTCTTCCTGAGGCACACCAATGATGCCCATATGTATTTTTTCAGACCTGCAAAAAATGCTGAATGTATTCTGTGCAGCTGTTTTGTCACTCAAAAGGAGTTAATGAAACTGAACTGTATCTCTGCCTATCTTAAGGCAGAACCACATGAGAGCTGCTTTGCTCTCAAAGAAAACACAGAGCAATTTCCTGCTTCACTTGCTTTTTACCTGAAGCGAAGACAACAATTCATTTTTCAATCAGTGCAGGGCTTTCCCCTTCTCCCCACACCCCCCAGTCAGCTCAGACACTGTTACCATTAGTATTAAAGCTCAAGTATTGAAAGGGAGAAAATCAAGGCAAGATGACTTGGAAAACTTCTTTTTGATGGATTGTCCTTCCAAAGACTGACTCCTTTGCCATTATATTGAAGTTACCAATGATTCACAGCAGGGCTATTGCTCTGGAGTATGGAGTATTTTGCTATGGAGCTATGGAGTATTTTGCCCCCTCTCTGCCTAGGGGCAGCTGTCAGGGACCCGTGAGGACATTGCCCACACACCTCCCTCTCACACAGAATTGGGAGCAGTCAGGAGAGCCTGCACACCACTGGGATCCAGCCCAACTTTCACAAAAGCTAAAAGAAGGGTTTGGATTTGGAAACGGAGAGGAGGAGCCATAGGATTTAAGTTAAGGGGGGATTTAAGCTAAAGCAGGAATGCTTTTAAGGAGGTCAGTAAGAGGGCAGACTTGTCCTCAGTGTTGTGCACGAACAACCCAAAAAGGATGCCAAGATCATAGTCATGTGGTGTGATTTCTTAACTTCCTAAAGGCCAGCAGTGATGGAGCCTGGGGTGGCTGAGGTACAGGAAGGGCTAAAGCCCAGCTTTAAAAATACTAAATATCCTTGGAGAAGCATCTGCACTGCATACAGCAGGCAAGGAGAAATGAAATAACAGAGGAAAATTATACTGATTGCATTAAGTAAGACAGCAGTCTTGAGTATTAGGAGGTTTGGGATCGTTGTGTCAACAGCTAGCCCAAGCAAGAGCAATGTAATCAAAAAGTGATGGTTAAAGATTATCCACCCATTTTTACTATGTAAAACTCACAGCTGAAAGGGAAGCAAAATAGTATCTAACACGAGGCCAGGTAAAAATCAGATCAAACATCACCCCCCTTTCTTTGTGGCATAAGAGGTTTTTGCAGGAACCTGGTGATTTCTGTATCTCTTTTAATACAAGAAATCTTAATTGCTGCTTTTACTGCAGTCATTTGAGAGCCTTCGTCTCAGTGCTCCTCAGCGACTTGGTGATTTTGAAAACCAAATAGATTTTTCTCAGCACAACCTTTCCAAGAGTTATAAAAATCTTGGCAGATAACACAGCAAATCAGCTTGAATGATTTGCACAACTGCGAGCGATGTTGTCAAAGCTGCTGGCCAAGAGCATCCAGAACTTTTGTCCTCACTTGGCTTTTTTCTTGGTCTGTTGCATACCTTTAACTGTAGATATAGAAGCCTTGTGGTGCAGGACAGTGATTTCTTTGACATGCATTGCAAATTACATTAACTGACCCACGAATTGGCAACTCGAGGTGGAAATTGTGCTCTGCCTGTTGTTCATCACTGACAGCTGCACACTGGTCAGTTAGAATTAATGCTGCCAGAGCTTTTGATTCACCGCCTAATGCATTTAGAGGGAGAAAGCTCTGCTGTGGATGGAGAAGTGTAGGCCAGATCTTTGTTTTGTGTAAGGCAGCACAGTTGGGAAGGTCTGGCCCTGGGTAAAACCTGTTGTTCAGATGCACTTCCTAAATTGATAATTATGTTTCCTTGAGGAGCAGAGTCTGAAGATAAAGCCAGATCCAGAGATAGGGGAAAGGAGGGCTGGCAATGGACAGCCAAGAATTGGTTACGTGCCCAAGCAACCATCTTCAGAGGCTCTCCCTTTTGTCATCTGGCATGTTATTCTGGAAATAAGGGTAGGTTCTTGGTCAAATGAAAGGAGCAGAGTCTATTACAGGACCTTGTAATCAGACAATATATTCAGCTAACATAGCAAAGCCTGTCGATTACTGCCATGTAACAAGATGGGTGTCAGTGTGTGAGAGGAGCTGTTATGTGTCCTGCTGGGTGCTTTATGCACGCTCATCGTGCCTGCGGGGTCCATCATGAGGGAGATGCCCACCAGCTGTAGCAGCAACCATCATGTACACTTCTCCTCAGGTTCAGAGACACACTGGGAACAAAGGAGAGTGCTAATCCTACTTCCTGATGCCCTCTAGAGCAGACCTGACCAACATTAAGTGTGCACGTAGAGAGTGAAGTTCAGTTGTGTAGGTTCCCATTTGGAAATGAAGTTGGAAGGGTTTTCGGTTGCGTGGCTGATGTGGTATTTCCAGTGTGGTTGTTACAGGGCACAGCTGTGCCCGTATGTCGTAGGAACTGGTTTAAAGTTAACATTTGGGTTTGACTCACAGGTTTTGATTTATTTTTAACTCCAGGCAAGCCAACAGAGTGCCCATAGCCACTTCCACCCTGCGCTTGCTCCGGTCCTCTCTACCTTACAGAACTTCGTTGGCACTAAAAGATCTTCAGCAGATGCATCTCAGAGGAACTCAGGTATAATCTGGGTGGCTGCCAGAGTAGCTGCGTGTTATTTGCTGTATGTTTGTGCTGCTTTCAAAGCAAAACTGCATACTTGAATCTGGTTTTCCTACTCTGCCTCCCAGAAGACACCACTGATGTCTGAAGACCCAAAACACTTTCCAGCAGATGACGTTATTTTTATATCTACTCATAGAGTAGCTGCTTCTCTGTTTTAAGTGCAGAATTCCTGTGCCCTGCTATTCCCCGACGCCCTTGTCAGAGGCTTAGCACAGGCATGGTTCTCGCATTAGAAACCATTCTCTTATGGAATAAAGCTGCCACCACTTCATTTATTTCTTTGTTGCACTTGAGTGTACGAAGGGGAGTTTTGTAATGAGAAAGTCGTAATGCCCAGCTGGCAATTTGCAGATTTAGCAAGTGCTAAATCTACAACCTGCAGTAGCTTGTGAAGAACCTGTGCATCTGGGTGCTCTGACCTGCCTCAGAAGTCAGTAACCTTTGGTCATGAAGTAGAAGACATTTCTTCTGCCAGTCTGCATGCACTGGAGAAGAAATGTGGCTTCCTTCTGGCAATTTGGAGGGCCCTGCAGACCTCAACACCTTGGCAATCCTGTCTTCCATGCTCATAACAGATATCTGCACAAGCACACATGCCTGGCAGTGAGAAATACTGAAATGTGTTATTAAGAATCATTAACTTTTGAAAGAGACTAATTGTGCCTGCCTCCTAAAAGGTTCTTAAAGTAATTTAATGGGAGCTGATAGAATTAGGGATTGGTATAGCAGAGTCCAGGACTTCACTACACCATCAGCTTTTAGGCTGTTGAGTTCCAGTTTGAATGATTCCTCTGAAGTGTCCCTTTATTTTTCTTTCTTTGTTTTCTCCCTTTCTTCTATTTTGAGTACTTTTAAATGTCCTATGGCTATATATATATGCCAGCCAGACTTCCTGGCTGTCTATTATTTACTAATACAACACAAATTAGAAGAGGAAATCCATGGAACCTCAACAGTCTCAGACCAGTCACATGCTCTACCCTTTGTAGTCAGGACACTGTGATTTATGAACAATAAGCCAATCTTTAATTGAGTGAAATGCACAATAGGGTTTGTCTTCAGGCTGGCAGAGTGCTGCTATTCAATAGGTTGTGGTGAGCAGTGGCAGTGCTACAATGGACGTCACGGTGGCATCCGTCAGCTGGAGTGATCGCATCCTCCTCACTTGAGCAGCGCTGCCTGGTTTGGCACAGGGAGGCTCTGCTCCTGCTTGGTGATAACTCTGCAGCAAGGGACCATTGTCACCTGACAGTGTTATCTCTTAATTATTTTATCTCTTAATTACAGATGCTAATTGTTTGTTTCATTATTTGTAGGAGCAGATATGGGCCCAAGGACTGTGGAGATAACGAGGGTCAGTGAGTTATTTTCAGTCAATTCCAAAAGCTGACACCTTTAACTGAAGTTGTTAATTTTTGTAGCATTTCTCAGAAGTAAAATTGCATTATTTATGTTTGCAGTAGGTTGTTGGATGTATGGCTGAGTAATGGGACCTGCATGTGTGAGGATGTATATGTCTGTCAAACCTATTTTCTCCCTGTTCCATAAGTCAAATGATCAGTTATTGCTATACCCTGAACGCCGACCTCTGCAAGTTGCTCTAATTGCAAATGTTGTTTTGTTTTGCTTTGCTTTGTTTTAGGGACCAAATGATGCACTTGGTATCAGCATTGCAGGAGGGAAGGGAAGCCCATTAGGAGATATTCCCATCTTCATTGCTATGATTCAAGCCAGTGGTGTGGCTGCACGTACCCAAAGACTCAGAGTGAGTAGAGAGATCCTCTGAATATTTATTATTTCATCTGCAATGTGTCCTACAGAGAAGGAGCCTCAAGCACTTCTGTATCATCACCTTGATAATAACTCATAGACTGCTTTTCCTCTTTTTTTATATATATATATCTAAAACCAGAAACAAAACCAAATAACCCTGCCTGTCTGTTCCCTTTTTAATTATATTGGGATAATTCCCATACTGGAAAAGTGACATTAAGAGAAAGAACATACATCCATTTGCAGTGGTCTTCAAGTGTATATGTTCATCCAGACCGAGGGAGGGCAGCAACAGGCTCTCTGGAAACCACAAGCCTTTTGGGGACTGCAGGCTGGACATCATTTAGAGCTCAAAACAGGTAGAAAACAGATTGGAAGTTAGTTGTTTGTTCTTAAGGCCCTTATGAAAAGAAATGCCAAAATAAGGCACTTATATCAGACCCACAGGATATGTGTGTTTTGGGAATGACTGTAGTGAGCACTTTCAGTTTTGGAGAGAGTTTCAAGAAATCATTAGTACTGGAAAGAACTTACTATGCAGACGCACCTGGTTGCCCATGAGATTCGTTAGTACGTGCTGCTACATTCATGCCATGTCTCTAACAGAATTACACAACAGCATTAAGTGCCAGGGTCAAGATCATTTTTATGTATAAGAAGAAGAAGAAATCATTTAGGTTAATTAGATTAATATCAGAAGTGCCTGCTTTCCTACACTGCATTCAGCATGTGAGTACATAGTCTGTAGGAGTATGAGCTCATCTGCACATGCAGACACAAGTAATCCTTTCTGGATGGGAGGATAGCAGTGAAAATCTCCCTCTCTCTGCTTGCAAATGGAAATAGTAAAATACAACACATCTTTCTCTGGTTGCATTGTTGTTTTTAAAAAATCCATATTGTGCTTACTCTGAAGAATGGGAAATGATCACTACCAATGCAGAACTCTCACAAAAGGGATCCTGCAAAAGAGAAGCATGACTGTGCAATGCCAAGTTCACGAGGAATTCTAAGCATTCTTAATTTTAATTTTCCCTAATGCTAGTAATTTTTCATTACTGTTGTACTTTTAGGTTGGAGATCGGATTGTCAGTATTAATGGGCAACCTTTGGATGGGCTGTCTCATGCAGATGCGGTTAATCTACTAAAGAATGCTTATGGGAGCATTATCCTGCAGGTATGGTGATAAATTGAACATGCAGCTGCATGAGGGGAGATAAATGGCATTCAGGGAGAAAAAAAGAAAAGAAAAAACCCTAAGCATCACTGGCACAAGGCATCACAGAATTGCAGGGTGCTTGCTGATGGGAATTACACAGAATGAAAGCAAGAAATGATTTTCATTCAAAAATTCTTTAGTGCCATTCATACAGGCTGTGAGCATGACTATATAAAAGCGTAACAAAGGGAACAAAATAACTTGTTGCCACACATGATAAATCAACAAGCTTCCAAGTTGTTGTTTGTATTTTTAATTTGAAGTTAACTAGGAACAAGAAATCATCTGTGTGTGTGTATGAGTGCATGCATGTAGCTAGACTGTGACCAAACTGCCCACGCTATTAATTTCCTTGTTCTTGAAAGGGGGAGAAGAAAGAAATGCTAACAGCAGTTAGGGAAAATGATAGCATCATCATTAAGACAGTGCTGCCTAAAATTGATTATTCTACAGGTAATGAATAATAACACTCGAGAGAGAAAACTGTTATCACTGCCACATTCATATGCTAGCTAAAAAGAACACGTTCTGCCACTTTGGTTCTAATTGCTGCTTGCCAGTATATTCATCTTCAGTTTATTTTTATGTTTACACAAAGAAATGGAGAAAATACTTGCCAGAGAGAATTCAAAATACTGCTCATTTGCAGAATTATTGTAACAATTGGAAAACAATAAGACACGCTACTAAAATCTACTCTAATTTTCTTTGTCATCACGGCATATTGGATTGGAACACATCTTGAGAGATTTTTGCAAGCTTCTTGCTTGCATTGCAGCACAAATGTGACTACAAAAAATAGGGGGAGGGAGAAAAAGGTAAAAAAAGAAATGAAATTACAATAAACTTAGTTTTCGACTTGCTTATTCTTTGTTTTGTCTGCCTGTGAACTGCTGACCTGGTAAGTGATGAGCCAGTTCCAGAGCAGATGGTGTATTTGTGTAGTTCCATGAAGTCAAAGGAAATACCCAGATATACACCAGCTGAGGGTTTTCTGTTAAATTATAGTTATCATATTGGTAGCAACATTGAGTAATTTCACCTTTCATGTCAACAGTATTCCCTGAATAGAAAATGAAAGCTTGCTGCAGAACCCAAAACTGCTAATCTTGAAAGCTATAATACAGCGTAGCCCACCTCATCATGTATTTAAAAATATTCCTGATGTCAGTTGATTGCTCACATAAACAAAGAGGTTCTTCTGGAAATGTCTTTGGGTTTGTCACTTAATGGGTTTTCTTCTGCATTTTTGCTGTCTGGCTTATAATGGGTTTAATACTTTTTATTGACGATATGGGTTTACTCTGATAAAATAGAGTCTATTTTCCTCTATTAAGGTCTGTTATATGAAGGTGAGATGTTAGAGTCTATTTTCCTCTATTAAAGTCTGTTATGTGAAGGTGGGATGTTAGAGTCTATTTTCCTCTATTAAAAATCTATTATGTGAAGGTGGGATCTTATATTTTAATAGCAGCAAAGAGCAGTGTTGAAGCCATGCCATGATGATACCTTACATGCAAACCACAGGTACTTCTCAGTCACTGGATTGCTTATTTTTATTACAGCAATCAAAATGGAATAATCCTATCGCTGTGATGATCATGACTGATGTGTCATTAAGTAATTCTGTTTATTATCAGGTTAGACCACTTCATGGCAAACTGCTTTGAAAGGTCAGATAATTGTGTTCAGTGGGGTGGAAAGGCTTATTATCAGCCCGTCCTGGGAAGGATGGGGAAGGAGTTTGCAAATGCTGTTTGCAAATGGGAGATTAGGGTCTCGGGGGAACAATCATCCCTTTCGGCTGTTTTGATGCTTTGGTTTAATTTAATTTCTTTTCGGCAGGTGTAGTAATGAGATAAGGGGAAGCTTTTTTACAAGGTTGTTGAACTCTGATACGTTCCTCCTGCCAAAGGAAGATTTTTGAATATAGATTTGGTTTGCCCTCGTTTTATTTAACAACAAAATATGACAAAGACTGGCTGGCACTCTTTCCCCTATTGCAGTGAGAAGGAAAACTTAACAGTGTCTTTGCTGTCTGCCGGACCCCTTCATTTAGGGCATCCAAAAACTTGAGTCCTGGGATGCAAAATTTGCATGAGAACTAATCTGCCTTCATAGAAAATGCTACCACCCTCTTGGCTCCAAGTGATTAGGAAGAGGGAAATATTGTTGTGGGAGAATTGTGAGCAATCATTTAAAACAGGGGATTTATATAATGGATTTTTGTATTTCGAAAAGGTACGTTTCCCTGGAGCCCTGGGTGGACCAAGTACCTGTTAATTTTGATAAAATAAGGCCATAGATAGCTGGAGGAAATATTGAAAATACACTTAGTGGGTATTTCTCACTGTTCTCTGAGCCGAAATCCTGTGCTGTGCAGTAAATGTCAAGCAGAGAAGAACAGCTCATCACAAGGAGATTGGAGTTAGGGGATAACCACAGCATGTGGTTGTTAGGAAATCGGTGTCCTCTCAGCTGTAAATACTTAAAATCCCAAACACTTCATAGTGATTTTCTCAGATTTCTTCCTGAAAAAGCAAAGAACAGAAATTTAGCATGCAATGAAAGGTTTAGGAAAGAGCCAGAGAGAGCGTTGACACTTTGTGTCTAATAGAACCTGCTGAGCCTCAAAGATTCAACCCTTGTTGTGAACAGCAAACCCCAGACTATAGCAAGTAGCTGTTTCCTCAGAACAGCCATAACTGGCTGTGTACCTAACCTACACAACAGTGATAGGGTTGCTTTAAAAGCCTGAGCAAGTTTGCTACCCAACAACCTGATAAACTGTCATTTTTAGTAACTACTGTGTGGTGGTAATTCATGATGGCTTCAGAATGATGCAGGAAGCAGAACTGGGAAGGTTAAGAATCCGGTTTGTTGATCTATGCTGGAAATTGCAGTGGAGTTGAAACCATGGATTAATTTCTTCCATACTCAGCAAATAAACCAATCTGAGGTATTTCAGGGCCTCTGCACAATATTCCCTTGGATCTCTGTATTTTGTTAAAGGCTAAGGTGCTCTCTATAGGAGACCTTTACTTTCAAGCCCAATCCTGGGCACCCTGTGCCAACTCTGAGATGCACATATTCCCCTGAGAAAGTAATCTTTTCCTCTGGTTTATCCAGAAAGACTCTTCCCCTCTGCTCAGCATCTGAATGATAATCATGTAAAAGGCAAGAGAAAGCTTCAGAGCAAAGTTTGCATTTAATCCCCAGAAATATGGTTACTATTAACTCTATTATTTGAAAGTATTGAATTTGTGGGACATTTCAGAGAGTAGGACTTGTATTTGAAATTTAGTTGGGGAAAAAAAAAACATCAACATTTGATTTTCCTATTTTCTGCATAATTAGCCAAGGTGTCTTTGGTATTAAATGAACACACACAGTTTTTCATTGCATCCTTCCATTTAGGTTGTGGCTGATACCAACATCAGTGCCATTGCTACCCAGCTGGAGAGCATGTCTGCAGGGTGCAACCTTAACTCTTCTTCTGAGCATCATTCTGAAGATCCTGAGTAAGTTTGTACTTAGTCTACATGACTGAAGTGGATTTCTGTGTGCCATGCAAGGGAAAAGCCTAGGGTGGTGAAGGAGGGGTCTCTCCCAATGCTCTTGTCTGTAATTTTCTATCACCTTTAAAATGAAAACTGTGACCTTCTCCACGCTGATTATGGACCATGTCCATCTTCAGTGGCAGGAATTGCTTGAGTAAATAAGCACAAAATGTGTTTCCAAGCACTCATTCTGGACATGTTTCAAGATAATATGTCTCCTTTTTTGTCTAATATGTTATGCTGACGTGACAGTTCTGCCCTTGTCTGTTGGCTTCCTTGCCTGAAAGGAGTTACGATCCTAGCAATTTGAAATGATTTGTCATTGGCAGACTAAGGCAAGAGGTGTTAAAAACCTGGTATCAGAGACAAATGTTTCAAAACATGTCCCAGAGCATTCTTTGTCCTTTGAATCTTTTTAGCTTTACAATTCAAAAAACTCTGATTAAAAAATGTTCCACTTGCAGCACTTCTGTATGGTGATAGAAGCTAGGGATCTAGCCCTCCCATGGCCGTGCATCATTCTCCATTGTGTGCTTTTTAGGGCAGCTTATAGCATTCCAGTAATCATTTTGAAATTCATTTGATCTTCATTGTGGTTCGGTAGCTTCATTATGCTCTTCATTTTCATTCTTTGATTCATTATATTTATTTTAAGAAGCTGAGATGCAAGTTGCTGCCCTACCTCAGGGGTTTTTGAGTATAAAAGTTAAGCTATTTATGCTGCATTCTCTAGTCTTACAATGCAAGAAATTGTTTTTATTGCTGCTCTCAAAGGAGAATTGCTTACTTCACAAAAGGATTTGTATTCTCTTTCCATATTAAAATAGTAAGGAAATGTGAATGTGAAAATATGAAGCAGAATTAGGTAGGCATATGTGTTCCCTCCATCCTAAAGAAATAGCTACATATTGGTCATAACAGAATCATGGAGTCATGGAATGATTTGAGTTGGAAGGGACCTTAAAGCTCATCCAGTTCCAACCCCTGCCACGGGCAGGGACACCTTCCACTAGAGCAGTTGCTCCAAGCCCCATCATGCCTGGCCTTGAGCACTGCCAGAGATGGGGCAGCCACAGCTTCTCTGGGCACCCTGTGCCAGCGCCTCAGCACCCTCGTAGGGAATAACTTCCTTATATCAAATAATATTTATATATGTATACATATATATGCGTATATATATAAAAAATCCAATATATATCTTCGTTAAATCTAATAGTAGGCTACACCTTTATACAGGTGGAAGATGCCAAACAGCTTTTGTCCCTGTAATTCTTTTTAAATATATAGAAATTACTTTTTCAAATTTGCAATTGATATATACATACATGTGGTCTAAATTCCACCAAAAATCTTCCTTTGCTCATTGTAGACAGTAAAAGTCCCTGAAGAGTTCAGGCTCTACGTGATGGGGTTGCAAGGCACAGGGGGTAGGTCAAATACAGATTGTTAGAAAACAGCCCAAAGAGCCTGCAGTAGAGCCGAGACTATGAACACAAGTGTTCCTGGCTTCACCCTATTAGACTCATTCCTCTGAAGACCTAAACCAAAATGATGCTGTAAGGAAATAGTTGCAGTTGCCACTTTTGCAGACTAAAGATGACAGCTTGGCTGGTAAGAAAGCAAACTCTACATACGTGCAATGACTACAGATCAGGAGAGTCTCACTTCTGCATCAGAGATAAGTGCTCTTGTTGAGTTCTTATTAAAAAGAAGTATTTTCAAAGTGAGGAGCTGAAGTACAAGGAACAGCGTTGAACTCTGGGCTGTGCAGGAGAATGTTTCAGTGCAAGGGCAAGAGTCATGGTTTGTGACTGTTTGACAAACTTCTTGATAGATAAAATATCTCTGTAAGTGTTCCTTCTGCATAAAGTCCCCAGAAACAGACATTGCTATTCTAAGTGATATCTGTTGTGTTTTCAGAGCACCTCAGCCTAAGATTATTGCTTTGGAGAAAGGCTCTGATGGACTGGGATTTAGTATTGTAGGGGGGTATGGAAGTCCCCATGGAGACCTGCCCATTTATGTCAAGACTATATTTGCCAAGGTATCTTTTTTTTTTCCTCCCTATTTCTATAGTATCTTTAAAAATAAACCAAAGATTTGGCTTGGATAATATATTATGTAGCAGAAAGCAAAATGTACTGGCTAAGTACATTGATGTGAGTAAGTGGACCCAGAGCTGGCGTCTCACTTTATACTTCATATTACTGATGGCTGAAACAAGATACTTTTATCTCGGCAAAAGGGCTCTGTGTACTTGGGAAACTTGGGTTTATACATTAAAATATTTGCAAGGCAGTTTTCTGTCTGTAAATCTTAGAGAGCAGTGGCTCTGGCCATGGAGACTGAGGAGCAAACATAGCACAGCAGAGACCGTCCTTGAGGCAGACAGCCTTCATGGATGTGACGGAGAATTCACCCTTTTCCTACCCATCCCCTTGCTAGAAATGTGCTCATCAAGATACATCAGGCATGGCCATGTGAAGGAAGTTCTGGAAATAGAGGAGGAGGAAAGGAAAGCAGTGGGAACTGGGGATACTTTCCATAAAGTAACTTTGAAGTCAGTCGCAGTTGCTTGTCCTGTGCCTGCTTGCTGCCACTTGTGTCAGCACTTCTGGGAGGATAGGTGGCATGATTAAGAGAAGTTCATCTGAAGGTGGAACAGAAGTCATGTCTCCCCTGCTTCTGTGATTCTGGGGCTGAAACCACAAATATCTGGTCTCTTTAACAATTTTCAGTTATTAACATGAGAAGATACTGTGTCTTTAAGCCAGTGCTTATATTTACAAGTTTCTAGATGTGAGCACAGCTGAGAAACCCTAAATCAAAGCCAGAATACACTGCAGTCACCGGTGGGGCAGTGAAGCAGAAACTAACACCATGAGCCAACCTCTGAGCAGGGCAGGCTCAGGATTTAGATAAAAGAGCTGCACTGAGGGCTCTGAAGGAGAACAGCCGTTTGTAAAGCTCTGTGGGAGCTTCTCAGGACTTTCGTACAATCATAGAATCATTTAGGTTGGAAAAGACCTTTAAGATCATTGAATCCAACCGTTAACACAGCACTGCCAAGCCCACCATTAAACCATGTCCCCAAGCACTAAACTACAACTCTTTTAATAATGCCTCCAGGGATGGTGACTTCACCACTTCCCTGGGCAGCCTGTTCCAGTGCTTGACAACCCTTTTGGGAAAGAAATTTTTCCTAATACCCAATCTAAACCTCCCCTGGTGCAACTTGAGGCCATTTCTTCAGTGGGGCCCAGCTCTGTCCGGGGCTTGAGGCAGTGCCCAGGCTGTTCTGATGCATTAGCTCTGTTCTTCTGCCCACATTTTAACCTGTTTCTCAGCACTGGTTACAGAATACATTTAAATGCTGCTTTAACAAGCCTCTCCATAATCAGAAAAGGCAGAACCAGTCTTTACACTGCAGTTCTTCAGGGCTGAGCCAATTCTCTTCTTCCCAGCGGTGTATCATCCCAGACCATGCAGGGCTGGGTGAGCAATGGGCAATGCTCGAAGCACTCAGGGAGACCTCAGCACTGTCATTTCCCATGTTCCCCACCCAGTTACAGTGGGATTCCCAGTGCTCCATCCCTCCTCATTTCATCCAGCATTATGAGGGATGGAAGGGCTCTGTGCTACCAGCCACTAATGACTCTCTTTGCTGTTTGCAGGGAGCAGCTGCGGACGATGGCAGACTGAAGCGCGGCGATCAGATTTTAGCAGTTAATGGGGAAGCTTTGGAAGGTGTTACTCATGAGCAAGCTGTAGCTATCCTGAAGCGCCAGAAAGGAACTGTAACATTAACGGTGTTATCATGAATGTCATTGCGCTTGCGGAGATAAATACAATTATTTTAGAGCATCAGCAGAGCTATAATAATACTGCTCAGCCCTGAGCAGGATGTAAAGCAAACCCTGGCAGAGTCAGCATTCACCCCATTGCCAGAAAGGGTAGTGTGCATCTCGAGCTTCATTTAGCCTTGCACATTTATCAGCCTTTCTCCCCGCCCTCCCCTACTTCTGGTGGCTTTTGAGGTTTCTCTGGACAAGTTTAATCAAGAAACTTCAAAGAACAATGTCCATTTAACTTTATTTATACATCAGTTTATCCTCGCTAGTCTGAACCCCGGTTACAACTGCTGAACCTGGAATCAGTTCACACACAAAAGAGAATTTAGATCATCAACTGATCTCATCTGATGAGCAGAAATAAATGCCGAGTGACTTGTCATCTCACTCATGATTTACTTATGCTAATTGTCCTTTCAAGTATGCCAGAAAACATTAGCAATGTAATTAAATTACCACTGTTCCAAATGATGAAATATCAAATTCTCCTCTGGGAAATTATTTGTGCTCAGCACAGTAAGTCTGATAGTCAAATGTGAACTTCTCATGTTTATCTCTTTGGGTAGGTCTGTGGAAGTTAGTCAGAGGTAATTACTGTGATGTGTCAATTTGCAGCCTTTACCAGGAAAAATAAACTAGGGGAGAGGGAAATGTATGGGTTTTTAGGCTTTTAAAATGTTTGAGCCTTTTCAGATATTTAGGCAGCATGAACAACAACAACGTGTCTCATTCTAGTCTAATTATATTTTTAAAGAAGAAGAAACGTGCTGATGTATGCCAGGCATACATACAAAGGCAGTTGTTGTTGTGCCAAGCTGCAGCATAATTGTTCATCCTGAAACTTTAATGAAGACAAAAAGTTTGCTTCGGCAATGTGATCCTGTAATTCCAGTAGAGATGGTGAGCGGTCCCTCTGCACCTTGTATTTAAGGCTAAGATGAAGTTAATCCAACCCAGCAAACCATTTTACGTTTCCAAGGGTCTCCCCAGGATCAGATAGTGCAGGAAGAGGCTTTCACGGATCACAGAGGATGCTTCTCTCCTGGAGCTGCTGGAGTTCAGGTTTGGATAATACCAAATAATACCAGGCACTGGTGAGATGATCGCTGCAGAAGACTGCCGCAGCAGCTTAAGATGATGTCCTCCCCAGGGCAGAGCATGCAGAGGGGGGTTCCTCAGCCTCCTCCAGCAAGTCATATGGCTCAGTCGAAGCCCTCAACTACTTTTTGGTTTAAGCAAGTATGTGCCAAAGTCCACAGGGGACCCTCCCAAGGCCTGTCCTGCTTTGCACAGTGAAGGTAGGAGGCAGGAGCGTTCAGCCAAAAGTTAGCAACTTCGTTACGTGTCACAGCCATTCCTGCAGTGATTATATGACCATGGCCTTAGTGATTTAGCAAATGAATTTGGCAGGCAGATTAATGGCAGTGCAAGTCGTTGTGGTTTAATCTTCCTATCCAGAGGAACAGTAGGGTTTTAGAGGAAGCAGCCCAGTCTGATTTGGACTATTCGGTATAATTTATGATGATGATGTAGCTGGGAGAAATGAAAGTGGGGGGAGAATGTCAAAATTGGCTGCTCATTTTATGTGAAAAATCCCTGGAATGTAATGGAAAGATTATTCAAAAGCTGCAGCATAACAACTGAGCAGTGCAGGGTTTGTGTTAAAGGTACTGTTGTTCAGTATGTTTTATCTAGACAGGGTGTTTCACCATTTTCCTTTAAAGAAGAGGTACTGAAGTGAGATGAACTATACTGAAGCAAGCTGTGATTAGCTCTCATTGAAATGGTTTTCCTTCATTGCAAAGTTTCCTTTCAACTTTAGGTTAATCACAAAGTGCATTTAGCCTTGCTGGAATCGTATTCCGTTAATAGTGCCTGGAAGAGACTTCACGTTTTCAGTGGATTCCCACTGTACTATGTGATTTGCCAAGTGAAGTGTTAGTGGAACCTTGATTGTAGATGCACAGAAATATGTCCAGATGTAGCAAGTTGAGAGAATGTTTAACAAAGCTGCCTTTGGTTGCAGAAGCATCCAAGGTATGCAGAAGTTAAAGGCGAGTAGGTGAAATGTGAAGAGGTACCCTCAGAAACAGTATGTGGAGTTTATGAACAAGATGTAATGATTCCTCTGCCTGATTATGTTTTTATAACCGTTGCATTCCAACTTTAAGATGTTGCCACATTTAATCTATGAAGTTTTACATGGCTATTTATTAGCCTATTATGCACATAGTGTTCATATACACAAAGAATAGAATTTATGGGCTGAGATATTTTGCACTTCTCATTGCTCAGAATGAGAGAGAACATTTTTCTGCTTCTTGTAATTTGCACTTTGTGTGTTGAATATATTACTGCCAAAAATTATATTGCAACTAATTGATAAACCAGTGACAACACGGAGGAGCGTGTGCTGTATGTACAGGACCAAGTTAGGCGATTAAATCTGCATTACGCTTGTCTGGGTTGAGGTGTTCTGGTTTGTTTAAAACTTTATTTCTGTGCAAGGGAAAAAGCAATGAAACCTCCTGATTGTATGTTTATGTCTATCAGTAAAATGAGAGATTTTATGATTCAGAGATTCTAAATAAAGCTCGGTTATGTAAGTAGTTCTGCATTTTATTTTTACGGTTCTTCATTTAAGTCGCTGTTAAAATCTATTGCATGAGATGTCTTTGTTTGCTGTTCCAAGTAGGGCTCGTGATTGCCCTTCTCAGGGTGAAGGAGCAGTGGTCACTGTAGGAGGGATGGAAGGATGTGGTGACAGCAAGCAAAAGCTTTGTGTCCAGGTACCAGGATTGCTCCTGAGTGAGACAATCACAGGGAGCCATCCTTTGTCCTCCATGAGAAAGCTGCAGCCACCCATCTCCATGGTCTTCCCTGGTAAGTAGTTGTTAATCAGGGGAACGCCAACAAATGGGTCAGCTGAGAGACCAAGGATCTGGTGCGCAGGCAGCAAAAACAGGGGATGAAGATGAAGTGATCATTATTGTGTCAGGAGGAATCCAAATCAGCGCAAAGGATGATTGCAGGAGAAGCATCGATACCATAGGCGTCTCACAGCCCTTCAGAGGTACCACTCACCACCATTTCAACTCATATACACTGGTGGGAAAGGTTCTCCTGCCTTGGTCTGAGGACTCATCTGTCAGAATCTTTTCTTTTAGAAGGGCTACTTGCTGTTCACAGTCCTTTCATCAGTTTCTTTACCTGGAGAGACGGGGAATAACCTTGCAGTGACACCATCAAGGACATCCTTGACATCACCAGAAGCTGTTTGCATTTCTTGAGTAACTCTGCAAAGAAAAGGGCAAGTTACACCTATGTTCAGACGTCTTCCAAAGGCTGCAATTGAGATGCTCTTAAGGTTTTGTGCTCTCTCCACCACGTGAGCTTGCCAGCAAACAAAGTTATGTCCAGGCATGATCCCTGCTGCAAGGATCCCAAGCACTGAGCTTCAGAACCATGCCAGTGGAGGCTGGGCTGGTGTGGACAGCAGCCTGGAGGGATGAGGGGACTCTGTCACATTATCCTGCTGCATAAGGAATCAGTGTAATGCCTCTAAATTCCCTATAATTAATCAAGTGGCGATTACCACCCTGGAAGTATGACATATAGAGAGCCTGTTGAGATAATATGATTATGCTGAGATGGAGCAGTTAATGTACCTTTGCCTGAAAGGACTGGAATGAATTCATTTAACGTTACACATGTATAAAACATTAGTTTTTACACTTGTGCTGAGCATTGATATATAATTCCATTATCGTCTTTCTCCACGGTGTTGCACTTCTATGTCCATAATTTAGCTGTATTTACATTCCAGTTAAACACTGTCACGGTCATTGTTTTTCATCTTAGCGGCAATGGACATTTTGTTCTCTAACGCACATTCCTGTGATAGCTGGACCTTTTAGGATGCAACAAATCAGAGAGATCCATGTTCTGCAGCATCCCAAATGGAAAAGAAACAAGGATCACCTTGACTTTGCCTTCAGCCTTGTCCAAGCGGGCTCCAAGGTCTCTGCAGCCTTTGCAAGTCTGGTGAGGTTGAAGCAGAGTTTATTCCCAATTCCTGCACAAGAAGGGAAATGCGCAGTGGCAGCATAAACCCCTCTTCATTCCCTGCTGTTGGTGCCGTGCCTCTGTAACTGCTTGGTTAAAATTAATGCTCACATCCTAATCAAACTAATTGTACCAATTAAAGCCACATTTACGTGGGGTTGCGTTGCTGTGGTTCCCATCCGGGATGCCCTGGGGAGAATTCAGACCTGCTGAGCTCAGCTTTTTGGTTTGTGTTGGAAGGGACCTTAAAGCTCACCCAGTTCCAACCCCTGCCACAGGCAGGGACACCTTCCACTAGAGCAGCTTGCT
>JANHGB010027204.1:0-15959 GCA_026283785.1 Coracopsis vasa | reverse complement strand
CAAACAAACAAGAATTACGGTCAGTACAGTGATTTTTTTTTTTAATGGTATTACATTAAATTAAGATGTATAACACAATGAGTGTGACTGTTCTTTGGTCTCACTATTTTATGTAAGATCAGGGTATCACCAAAGTTTAAGCACTATTTTAACTGTAACTAGCACTAGATCAATGGTAACCACATTGTCTTTGTTTTGGCTGAAATCATAGTATCAAGTACCTAAAAACTTAACCCCATCTTAAAGATCCATCAGTTCTGCTAATGATAACAGATTTTGCAAGGTGCTCTGGAAAACAGCTGTTTACCTTTTATAACTTGGTCAGGCTGTGTACACAGGGGTGGTATGGGATTGGTACAATCATTATCATAATCTCCAGATGCTCTAAAATTATGAATTCCCTTCAAAGTCTAAAGAAACAAAATAGACACATTCACAATAATCTATAAACTTTGCTTTTATCTGTGAGTGACAACTGCCAGTTCACACTGACATTTAGACGTTAACTGTCCAATTCTGAGCAAGACAGTTTATTTCTAAAAGCAGCACAAATAGACAGCAAAGGAAGTAATTAAAAGCTTAATGTCTTTTGAGCAATTTCAATGGTCACATTTCCTGATTTTTTAAAAGAAAGCTTAAAGACCATAGCAAGTCACAGTGAAATTGCAAGCAACAGCTCTCAAACCAAGACTGCAAACCTCATGACTACTTAATTGAATTCATAGGGTATAAACTGTATCACTTACCCATTTATTCACAGAAGATTTAGTTGTTGCAACCCAAAGTGCTGGAGGAGGATCAGCTGATCTATCAAGTTCCATCTAAATAATGAAACCACAGATACTTTCAGACATGCTTAATTTTCCTTGCTCAATTAGTATTTGCTCTGCATAGACCTGCTCTCATACTCAGATGTATCTCAGAAACAGCACTAGTTTCAGTTTACTAAAGAAATATAAAGTTTTAAAAAGACAAATAACTAAGCTGCAATTTTTGAAATTCCAGGGAAATTGTTTCAAATATTCAACAAATAAATTCTGGACAAGGACAACAGTAGATGCAATGTGTCTAAACACCCCGCATCTAAAGTTGCTTCTAGCATGATGCAACCTTGTCTAATGGACAGTTTGGTAAGTACAATATTTTCTGAATTACTTTGCATTCAAATACTTCACATGTTTAAAAAGAGAACGTAGTAAGTTCCATACCAATTAAAAACCAGATCTTTATACATTTGGCTCTGCTGTTACATTTCTTGGATAATAACCAATCAACGTAGCTGGCATATTACAGTCCCCTTTTGTTCTTTGTACAGCTGACCACAGGTTTAGTTTTCCATTTTGAACTGCAATTTCTCAGATTCTGACTTTAACTAAAGTAATATAGCCAGGATTTTATTTGAACCTACTAAGCCAAATTTTACTCATAAGGAAAGACAGATTGCTTATATACTGCAATCTGTTTCAATCGCACACTCCCTATACACCTACATGTTCCAAGGTCATGTCATCTAGTTACAGACGGCCAAAAAAAGGAAAAATTCAAAAAGAAGCCTCTTCAGAAGACTCAGACTTCCGCATACAGCTTTCTCCAGTTCAGAAAACTGCATGTTTAGGTGTTCAAAAAACCCAAAATAAATTTTACTCCTGGTTCCCATGAGTATGTAACATATTCTAACACAGTCCTGTGAATATACATCACTACTAAGAAACATCCATTTTTGTCTGAAGCCTTGGCAATGCCAGCTTAATTTCTTAAAACTGTACTAGTCTGGTAAAAACAACTTTTCATGTCTGTAGCATATTCAATTTCAGTAATATCTGAATTTGCATATTTTAAGTAGCTGCCAGGCATTTATTTTCTTCAGACAGTTAAGCTTCAGGTGTAATTCAGGAGACAAAGCCAATATACTGAAGATGTGGTGCAGTAAACACTTGTTATCCAATATACATTCTATCAGCTTACCCAATATATGTTCTATCAGCTTATACCTCAAGCCATTATTTCACTAAACAACATGCAATACAATTACACTTTTATACTGTGAGCATGATTAAACCCTGTAACAGGTTGCCCAGAGAGGCTGCAAAGTCTCCATCCTTGGAGATATTCAAAAGCCGTCTGGACATGGTCCTGGGCAATTGGCTCTAGGTGGCCCTGCTTGAGCAAGGGGGGTGAACCAGATGACCTCCAGAGGTAATTTCCAACCTCAACCATTTTGTGATTCTCTGAATTAAACTCAATTACCTTAAGAACTGGTGCCTTTTCTTCACAGATAAGGACACGGATATCAGGGTTTCGTAAATCTGTACAATAAATCTTCCTGTCTCTTCCTCCTGAATAAACATGAGTGAAGGCTTCATTGACCTGCAGAGCCCAGACTCCTTCATCATGGACTCGATATGTGGCTATACATCTCTGCTGCCCAAGGGACCAGAGGCGGATAGTCCCATCAGAGCTGCCTGAAAGACACTGAGCAACAACCACCATACTTAGATCAAGCAGGTACTTAAGTCTTCTGAAATAATCTTGTTCACAAACAGCTTTCATAATTCTTATGGTTATTTTTTTCCATTAACATGGTGCTAAATAAAGCCTGGCAGTTAATAACTCTAGTCACCACTTCCAGACATTTTATGTAAACCACCCCCCTCCATAGCTAGATGGACCTTGTAATACAACAGAGCTTTCACCCACCAGCCTCCCTCTCTTAATCATTAAGATAGTCTGTAAATAATCTGTAAAATACAAAATGTAACTTAACAAGTAATCTATGGTATAAAATAATTACATTGAAAAAGACTAATGACCTTTCTGTATTCTGTCAAATGCCTTTGTCTCAAGTTAAAGCACATACCTGTGTGCCATCTCTGTTCAACAACAAAGCTTTTACGTTGTCTGTGTGCCCTTTGAGTTTCATTAGTTTTGCACAAGTTCTCGGATCCCACACCCTTAGAACCTACATAAACAGACATTGGGTAACTGGCATTAACATCCTTCTTCCCACCAATGCATTTTCTCTACAGAAAATTAAGCCTTTCTGAATAAACTGACACTTATCCTGAACAGAGAGACATCCATCACCGAAAACATGCTTCATTAGAACAAGAGGTACATTAACTACATCTTATGAACCTCTAATAATCAGATGTGATTTTCTTCGCTTGATCTTATTTTCCTTTGTTCTGGCTTTTTCTATCCTCTTAAGAAATTAAAGAATGGAAGTGACTGGAAATACGATAGTGTGATGTGGGAAAAAAAAAGAAAGATTCTGAGAATCCTCACAGGGGCTTCACTATTGTATCCTATTTTCATTTTTATATTGACTTAGAAATAAAATTATCTCAAAGTTAGATTAGGTAAAAAACCAGCCTGCCAGGAACTTCAGGGCATTTCACCTTCCTTTACAACAAAAAGCATGGTTTGTCTCTTGGGGACACTTGAACTTCAACATCGCATTTCATTTCCCACTTCCTGCAGGGATCTTACAAATTGCTGGCACCACTTTCTTACCTGTGGCAGCTGCTTCAGTTTTTATAATCATCTGAGTAATGTGCCCCCCCAGTCAGAGCTCTTGTGGTGAAATGGTAAGAGGAGGTTACACAAGATGATCTAATTGTCTCTTTTGTGTATTAAAGCTATATGGATATATATACATCTCTAACTGGGGTAGGTAGTTGTATCCTACACTTACATTCCCGCTTAAAAAAAAAGCGTCTATCCTCACTATTAAAATCACAACAGCTGCTACAGACATGACATTGAAAAAATGAATAAAATTGCCTCTTTGTACTAAACTTTGAACTGAAGTGGAATGAACCTTACCAGATTTCTGCTTACCTTTTCAGTGGACCCTGATACAATAACTGTTCCCATTTGATTCATTGCAAGGCTGTAGATTGAGTCTTTGTTCCCACTCAGGGAAGAAGCTATTTCAAAATAAAATTTACATTTTCAATCTTAATGCTGTCATTCAAAAAACATACTTATTCACTCAAAACCCAGCATTTTAGGGTATTTTAATACCCTTTGATCCATGGAAATAGTGTCACTATACCCCATATATAGAACTACTTTAAGAAGAAAGACTGTAGACAGCATACTGCTAGGAAAACCCCATCCCAATTCTTAACCTACTGATGCATAAAAACGAAGGAATCCCCCCCCCAGTAACTACAATCGTTGTAACCTTTTGGCACCACAATACAGTGCCAGGACCATCAAGGTACTGCTGCTCTTCTCAACTACTTTATTAGAGAATTAAACTTATATGTGCTCTTATAATACATCTCATTTGGATGTAAGTGCAGAGATTTTTTTTTCCAAGCCAAGCAGCAGTATGATTCTACATTAGATATTAAATGCTTTTCTCTTAGTTCAGCAGAGATGCATTACTGAAATTACACTGCAGTACTGAAATGTGTTACTTGAGCACGGATGCTACCCCTGCGTTTGTGAAAACCATATGGCAACTACTTAGCATCACAACCACCACCGGAACTGAGGAATTCTGGGCTATCTAGCCTAATCTACTTTTGGACAGCTTAATGTACCAATCCCTCAACTGGGAAAAGCACAAACACAGCAATGAAAATCATGTATTCAGACAGCACCATCTCAATAAGCCTCAAACCCATACAATCAGTATGCTAAAAAGGCTGTGAATAGCAACAAACTGTATTGCCAGCAAAAATGTGAACCTTTATATAATGATTTATGTATATCATGGAAGTAAGTTTCTAACAACAGCATTTGTGACTTAATATCATAAACATTTTGTCAGAGTGGAAGAATTATGCAGCTTTACTTCAGGGTCCTCTTAACCACTAGCTATGGCTATCCAAATGTAATCTATTATTTGTAGCCAAAATGAAGTGATAGTATTTCACTGTCCCCAGAGGATAGTTGAAGGCATAAAGCAGAAATGAAAACTCTTGAAGGTTAGCACAGTGTTCAACAATGATAATAATTTATGAAAAGAATGTACAGAGTTATTACAAACTGAACATCAGGAATGGAAGAGAGAATCTTAAGTGTACAGAAGCACAATTTATGCCAGAACAAAAGCAAAGCTTGACTCCACCCTCTTCTGGAAGGGACTATTTCTCAAAAGCAAAACCTCAAAAAAAAGGTAAAAAAATTATTATGGCTATGCTGATTGAGAGGCTCTTTAAAAAGGCTTCCTTTTAATGC
Source organism: Coracopsis vasa (assembly GCA_026283785.1). Lineage (NCBI taxonomy): Eukaryota > Metazoa > Chordata > Aves > Psittaciformes > Psittacidae > Coracopsis > Coracopsis vasa. Next base: position 10,766 of record JANHGB010027204.1, on the reverse strand, counting down.
TGGCTTGTGTACATTACTTCCCTGTAATCAGATAGGAAATTAATGCACAAAAGAATCTTCATTTGCACTCTGAAAAAATCAATATTTGAAAGGACAGAGGAAAACCATCTTCTTTAAGGACACAGAATATATTCTTCTCAACAGAAATACTGTCAGTTGGGAGCACTAGAAAGAAAGAAAAACAACTTCCCTGCTTCCCTTTCCTCCCCCTTATGAAGCATTACTGTTTTAATTCAAGAAATGCAAATTTATTTCCATCATCTTAGAGGTAATGTCTCCACTTCCATTTGATCTTGGGCTCAAAACAAGTATCAGTTCCTCAGCACTCATCATCTCCCATTTATGATTCACTTGAATCATTTAGGTTCTAATATCACTGTTGCAGTGTTCATGAAATCTCCCTCTCCCCTTCCCCACAACTGAGGTTTCCTGTGAGCCAACAAATACATTCTTCCTTCAAAAACTCCCTGTTCAACAAGAAGATAGCATAACTTGCACTTATCAGCTAAATTTGGTGATAATTCTACTTCCTGTGAAAGAAAACTTCTAGGAAAGATAAAGTAAATCTAATCCAGTTATGTGCAACCATGTGCTATCCCAATACAATCCTGCAGTGCAACATAGCTTGCTAGAAACCATGTCTCTTCTGAAGGCTACACAGACATGCCAGCATTAAAAATTAAAAAGATCCTATAGACAGAACAAAAGCAAGCCTGACAGTTCAACCTATCAGATGCACCTTTGGTTTTAGAACCTACCAAATCCATAAAATTAATACACCTTTCAGAAGCAGCCAAAACAGTAATTAAAAAAAACCACATCAAAACAACTATATGCCTGCTTCTTATTTACAGAATCACATATTCCTGACAGTTCTTAGAAGTATGTCTGCGAATCCCAAATTTTAGTTTTGCAGATTTTTCCTCATACACTCCTAACCTATGAATAAGGAAGCAAGTAGTCCTGTTTAGAAAGTTCAAGTGTGGCAGTGTAAGATGGCATGTTCTTTCCTAATGCATACATCTGAGACTCTGCTACTGTTTAAGCATGCATCCAACAGTAAGTATAAAATGAAAGAGATCAGTCACTTTGAACCCTTTTTCCAACCTATTTACAAGCAACAAACACACCGTAGGCAAACTGTTTCTCAAGCCAAAGCTCTCTCAAGTTTTAGAGAATACCAGCACATTACATTTCAGGAGAAAATGTTCAGAGACCTGTTCTTTGTCCTACATGGTACGTCTGTCAGCTGCTCTAGATTTTCAGCTACTATGGAATACAACATATGGACTGATTATATGCTAAAACAACCTTAAAATTTTTTGCACATTTTTTGTGTACACACAGAAACAGGTAGCAATAGTCTTAAATTGATGCCTCAGATTATACTGCTCAGTAAAATGCATTGCTTGCCTCCCCTTCCTAGATACCTACTTGTTACGGTGTTATTTGAGGCAGTCAGTGCTGTTAGAGTATTTACATCCCAGAGGAATATCTGTCTGTCCAGCCCGGCAGATGCTACCAGTTCTTTGTCTTTTGCATATGCTAAGGCTTTCACATAATCCTACAATAAAGTAAATATGACAATATGAATCAACAACATTATCATTTAAACTCTCTATCTTAATATTTGAAAGATTGCCAGTGATAACAAACAGTATTTAAAGATAATGTTTTTCACCTTATGCGTCCTTAGTGTTGACATGCAAAATCCCTTATGTGCATTCCACACTTTAACAGTAGTATCCGAAGAAGCAGATATCACTAAATTGGAAAGAATAAAGAGTAAACTTTAATGGCTTATATATTAGAGCATATTTGTACTACTCCAATATGCTTTTCAAAAAGATTAAAAGAATCACTTGTATACACATATAATTTTTTATTAAAACACCCACTTACACCATTTATCAAATTTACAATATACATCACAAATTAATTATACTAAAAGAAGATGGAAAACCATTAAACCAGCAAATAATATACTGTTATACACAATTTATGAATACTGTAGTTTTCAAACATTTAAGTACTTACATGTTTTACCATTGCAGCAGAGCACAATATCATTTACCCAATCTGTGTGATGTTCCATAGATGCTATATATGGGTCTTGCTGCAAATTAAGAAAAAGTAGTTTATACAATCTCATTGCAACTGGAAAAGATTGTGACTATGAGACCCTACTATGGTGTTTTCTTCAACCTTCAAACGGATCAGAAGTTGCCTATACAGAGTTGCTTGAAGTCACTATTCCAGAATTCTTTTGTGAAAGAACTATATAGCTGTGTAAGATATCACAGTATGAGCAATAGCAAAATGATTTTCCTATTACACTAATTGGCAGCTGTTAAAAAAACATTAACAGATGTATACCTATAGGCAACTGACTAGCATGATAACTGGAAAAGAGTAGATTTAGACATAGGAATCCTCCTATGACTTACCTTGTGCTGATTGACACTCCATATCCTTATAATAGAGTCTCGGCCTGCTGTAAAGAGCCTATTTAATGCTGGATCCAGCTGAAGTGCATTTACCCCATTTCGGTTATATTTCTCCACTTCATCTCTAATCACATAGGAGACCTAAAATACATTTACACAAATTCAATTATGGTATTAAGATATCAACTTGGCCATAAAATCTTAACATCTACTTTAACCTTTGTGAAGTTTTTCAGATAGGAAATATTAAGAGCTTTACAAGCATTAAATAAGTCTGTCAGTTTGAGAGTTACCAACACCACCTGAGTCATTTCACCCTTCCAGAAAAAATGGGGAAGAACAAAAGAGAAGACATGAGCAGCGCTAGAACTGGAGCCCAAAGGATTATCTAATTGTTACAACCCAAGCTTAGACCCAGAGAATCCTTAGTTGAATTTGCTGCTCTGTGCAGGTATTTTGGGTGGTCTTAGACAACACGCTGAGTTTGTGTCTCACTTCCTAAGTAGTTTTTGTATTTTCTATATGCTGGGATGACAGTATTTCTCAGACTCACAAGGGAAAAGATATGGTCACTAATGATTACAAAGCACTGAAAGACTGCAGATACAAATTCTAGCTATTTCAAGCATCACTATTATTTCTAAACCAATTTTTAAAAACTACCTATTTTCTAATATAAGCAGCACAAGTATTTACTGCTCTTTCAGTAAATGACTCCTTTAGGTTTTTTCATTCTGTATTTGACAGTTCTGGGTGTATATATTATTTCATGTTTTGTTCAGAAACACTAAAGGGAGATTTAAGGAGATAAAGGCTACAGCACTCTCCATTATTACTGCTCAGTAAACACAGTTATAATGCACTGCAGTTTCTTCAGAGCTACTCCATTCACAGTATGCTGCATCTCTCCTGATGTTTACACATTACTCTGAGGAAAGCCCTCACATTTAGAGAAAAGGAAGAGAAGCTGCCAGCTATGCCTCTTCCCCAATTCTGTAAAATATAATCAGAGCAACGTGGTCAAATTTTACGCTTGGTATAATTCAATCTGCCCACAGCAGGAACCATTTGGATACATAAGTACCAGCGTTTTGAAAACACTTTCAAGATGTACTATTGGGCTAGAGATCTGAAAGCAATTTTTCACTCCAATAACTGCATTGTATCAGTATACAGAAAATGTTTTCCAAATCCGGTCTCAGTTACACAAAATAAAACCAACAAATTAAACAAAATGTTCAGTGGTCCTTATCACTAAAGAAATGTTTTACAGCATTTCAGATTCTATACCACAAGAACTGATGTGTCCATTTGGTGAATGTGGGCAACACCTCAACTGAATTATCCCATCCCAGCACAACACAGTAAGAGAACTGATGCTTCTACAAAGTACACATCCAGTCCTATTCTCCATTTCAGTAACAGCTGCGACAGCTCTATAGAACAACACTAGAGGATCAAAATTAAGAGCCTCCTGAATCCACATGGCCTTTACTAAATTTATTATGTCCCACTGCTCTAAGAGCATTTCTTGCTGATAGTCTTTGCTAGCCGCTCACAGTTCTTGTAGTCACAGCTTTTTCTCCCAGTTTCACATTGTGTCCTAATTTCCAGCACTTTGCTACTCTCACCCATTCCAGACTCATCCATAATATTCCTTCTATCTACACTCAAGTCTCCGCCTACACACATATTCAGAGACATTACTAAGAGAAGACACCATCAACCTTGCATAATAGTGGTATGTTAAAATATTTCAAATACTTTAATGTGATGCAGTGTGTATATGTGATGCAAAGTCCAAGATTTACGTGGAACTCCTCACCTGGGCTTGATCACATCATGTCTACATTGCTAGAAGACCCAAACAGACCACTTGAGTAAAAAATGTTGCAAACAAAGTCAAGGTTTAATATGATACAAAAAACAAGGCAAAGGGATGGCCATCAAGGTCACACTGCTTTCATAGAATCATAGAATAGTTAGGGTTGGAAAGGACCTTAAGGTCACCTAGTTCCAACCCCCCTGTCATGGGCAGGGACACCTCCCACTAAACCATGCCACCCAAGGCTCTGTCCAACCTGGCCTTGAATAAAGCCTTTCAAACCCTTTGAATAAAGCCAGTGAAAATATTCAGCTAAAAATATGAAGTATGAGCAGATAAGATGCCTTCTAACACAAACAATTCTATGATTCTATGAAATTAAAGGAATTAAAAACCTAAAGATTGGGAGATCAAATTTCATTTTAGTTACTAAGGAGAAAAATCTCTTCCTGAAATATAGTATCAGACTCAAGCTCAAGAGGCACCCTTCACTTCTTGCTTCTTCAACCTGCTAGCACAAGGTTTTTTGACAAATCTTCAATTTTTAGATTTGATTCTCTTCTGTCAGTGATGTCCCATATTTGTTGTATTTTCAGGTATAATATAGAGCTCTTTATTCCACTCTATCATGGTTTAAGCCCAGCCGGTAACTCAGAACTACGCAGCCGCTCGCTCAGTCCCCCCAGTTTATATACTGGGCATGATGTTCAGTGGTATGGAATACCCCTTTGGCTAGTTTCGGTCAGGTGTCCTGTCTCTGCATGCTCACAATTTCCCCTCTTCCCTGGCAGAGCATGAGACTAAGGAAGTCCTTGTTTAGAGTAAACATTTCTTAGCAACAACCAAAAACATTGGTGTTACCAGCGTTGATCCCGGGCTGAAAGTCAAAACCACAGCACTGCACCAGCTACTAAGAAGGATAAAAAAAAATCGACTGCAGTAGCTGAACCCAGGACACACTCGTAAATAAGACTGTCAAACTATGTTAGTGACCCAAGCATTTTAAAAAGGAGCCTTTTGCCCTTGATAATGCTACTTCTTTTTTTTGATTTATGGGAGTTCAAGTAAAGAACAGCCATAAATAACCATTTTAAAAATGCAGAAAAGCAAACAGTGGCTTACTCTAGTAAATAATGTACCTTTCATACATGATCGATACTGTGGAAGTTGAATCATATTCCTATATTAATCTTGACAGAATTAAAGTTTTCATAATTTCTTAAAATGCAATTAATATTTTCTTGCTAAAATAAAGAACTAAATATTTTTATCAACACAGAAATGAGCAGTAAAAAAAGCTCAGAGATCAGATGTAGTAAAATAATTTTCACTTCTTTCTATAAAGTAATTTGCATAACCGTTAAATTTCTGTATAGAGGAGCTTAAAACTGTGGCTGTCATCTCAACTAAGCACTGGTTTTCCATCATTCAATGATGTGACTGGGGAAGATGACAACTGTTCCCCACTACCACCAATACTGAAATACTCAAATGAAGGTCAAATTTAATTTGTTCTTTATTCTGCTTAGGAACTTCCAAACATGAATTTAGTCGAACACCTCCTGGCAAGTACTGTTTTTTTCAAAAGGACGGAGACAAAGACAGGAATTATATTGGTTTAGGGTTAATGAGTAGATATAAGAGCGAAAGCTAGATCTCAGCAACTGTGACAGCTATTTTTCAATGATAAAGGTGATTCTAATCCATATGAACCATGTGCTCTTTAAACTTCATTTTCTAATACTAAAAGCACAAGGGGAGAATATTAAAATGGAAGAAAATCATTTTGTGGTCAGTAAGTCTGTTGGATACCACATCAACATTTCAAGTGAATACTGCTATTTGGGCAGTTCAGTAAGGACAAGACAAACCACTTTTCATGAAAAGAATAAGAATCGAAAATGATTACTATGGCACAAAAAAGGACTCTCCAACTTTAGTGGAGGCCTAATGACACCCAAGTAATTGTCAACTCCTCACACTGGAGATGCTTAATAAATTTCTTTTCTCATCCAAACAAAAAACTGTTAGATGGTCCACCCCTAAGAAAATCCCTAGAACAAGACACACGGAATATGTGGCAGAACTAAAAATAACCTCTCAAAAATTTGCTGTACACCACATGGAACCTTTTAGAAAGACAGGTGTAACACCAGAAGTATACAGACTTGTATTCAAATACATTAATTATATGGTAACACAGAGGGACAAATTAAGGATTCCACAACATCTGCTGAAATAGTGTTGAAATGCCTCTCTCAACACATGGAACTTAAAACAGATCAATAACAGCAACCACAACTTGGTTTGAAAAACCCGACACTGGTGCAAGAGTGCCAGGCAGCAGACGAGTTCATTAAGATGAACAAAGGAACATTGCTGAAAATCCATGTGGTTCTCTATTATAGTCTTATCTTGGAGAAAAAAGGTCAGGAAACAGGGGATTCTGTTTGGTTGTTTTTTTTAAATTTGAATGTCACAGAGTATAGAAAGGTAAAAACTATTAGTAAATATAGTAATTATACAAACAAATACAAAAAAATAAAGTATATATTTAAGTATGTGTGTATACACATATACCTAACCAACATAAAAGCAACAGGCTTTTGGCTGAGAAGCAATTGATGTGATAAAATCCAACTCTGACCTGCAGCATATACATTTTTATCACTCTAGATAAGATACCATAATCTGCCTGGAAAGGACTGTAAAGGTCATCAGGAAGTTACCACTCTTAAACCGCATTCATTTCAAACAGGGTGCACTGAAAGCACATAACTGCTTTGTTCATTGCATTGATTTATAAAGTCAGTTGCAAACCACAAAGATAATAATGACTATGATACAGATCACAGTCGTTTCATTGCCATGATGGTCTGGCAGGGACAAGATTTGTGGGATATGAAATACCTTAGTAATGACCAAGGCCTTTTACATTTGTACTGCCGTAGCTTTTATAAACTCCCTTAACAAATACGAATCTTTCACTGTAGCAGGGCACAAACATTACAAGGTGATGGACGCTCATTATACAGAGTTGATGGGATTCAGTACCCTAAATGGATCGGGATTAATCATTTTAATGACTATTCAAGAGCTCCAGTGATAAAGCTACTGTCAACAGATAACATTTCAGCACACAAAGCCAAGTGAATTTCCTACAGGATCTAAAATGTGTTTCCTGCATGGATGAGTGTACCAGCTGATCTGAAATCTTGTGACCCTTGCTATATTACAAGTCTTATAACAGATTTTGTCTTAATAGATGGGTAGAATCTGCTTTTAATAATACCATCACACCATCATGGTGGAAGAAACAACGAACAGCTGAGCTCTGATGACACTCATTCCTTGTTTATAAGTAGAGAAAAATTTCAAAGACACAAATGCTATTGCAAGCAATTAAAAAAATGTAATTTCTCATAGCCAATGGAAGGATTCCATGATGTGAATCACATTTAAAAAAGGAGAACAGCAGCAGTCAACCACCAAGGGTAAAAACCCCTAAACTACTGCCTTGGTAATTTAGTAGGGCAATAGTTAAATTTTTAAATTAAGAACATATTGATACTTGAATTTTTATCAAACTCTCCAGACCCTAGAATAAGAGCAATGGAAAGCATTAAGCAGTTAATTCTATCCTTTTACAATGGCATCAACTTACTAGCTATTTGTCTGCTTCAGTATTATATATAAAATAATAAACGTATACATTTATCATACATAAAATATAAATGTAGACGTAAAATCTAATAAAGTACAGCATACAAAATCTAATGGTACTATCAAAAATATTTAAAATGGGTTTTAAACATAAACACCCCTAAAAAAACCCCAAACTATTAAAAATGGTACAGAATCAGCAGCTAAAATATTTTCAAAATGTAAGGCGTTTTTGTTTCACTACTAATTGCTGTCATAATGCAGTATTTGTGCATAAATATGACAAAGTCAGTGCAAAAAGATCTTTCTATTCTGTAGAAGACAAAGACAAAAAGGACGTAAAATTCATTCAATATCGCTACATGAAAGATGTTAATCCAAATCACTTATGGCAAAATCCCCATGGTCTATTAACAGGTTTAGAGTGTGGGGTTGAATTTATTCTGGCCAGGCAGCAAGTTTGGGGGAGCAGTTGCAATGCAGCCCCTCAAGGGCTGCTACTTTAAGCAACCTGCTGAAAAGTAGCTTCATCTTTACTTAATTCACAGTAACCTATCTGAAAGCTACCTCATATGGCCAGCTGTTTCTCATCACACAGCAGTGATACCTCTGCATCCCCGTTTCACTTATCATAGAATGGCTTGGTTTGCAAAGGACCTTAAAATCATCCTAGTTCCAACCTCCTGCCATGGGCAGGGTCACCTCCCACTAGACCAGGTTGCTCAAGGCTCTATCCAACCTGGCCTTGAAAGCTGCCAGGTATAAAGCATTCACAACTTCTTTGGGCAGCCTGTTCAAAACCTCAAATCAGACAACCTTTCTACTGCAGCCTTCAGACATACATCGCTAAACTTACAAAATACCAACAGCTTGCTGCCGGACATTTCAAATGCCTGACTTATGTGCAAATAATTAAATGTCTTACATGTTTTTATGTGTGTAATTTGTTTTGAGGCCTAACGTATCTATTCTGATTTAACCCTTATAAACATAAATTATATGCAGAAGCACCTTGAACTAATGATTTTGGATGGTTCCGCTTACCAGTAAAACAGGTGCATCCAAGATAATAATAGTTCTGGTTTCCATAATCTTCAACCAGCTCTCCTGCCATGTAAGGAATTGAGTTCCTCCATTCCCGAGAGGTATTTTTTAAAAAAGCTTCTTCCCCTAGCCTCATAGGTTTGGGAGAAATCTTCTCCCTCTCCCATCCCAATCCCCAAACTTCATGTAGCAGCACCCTAAATGCTTAGCCATTAGGAAGCAAACCAAATCATTAGTGGTCTTAACTCTCCATCAGCCGCTGATGGATATAACAGCCACTTAGAATTCTGTTACATGAACAAAATCCTGCCTCTAACCAAGTAGGTGAAACAATAAGAGCACAAAAAAATACCTAGCTTCTACTCAAGGGTTTATATATGCTTATAAACTTATTCTCTGCAGATCAAGACTTACAATGTACTGGCTGAGACACAGCAGTACCTGAAGTGGGGAAAAAAAAAATCTCATAACAACAGAAGTGGAAAATAAGACATCATAAGCCAACAAAAAACCACCTGTAAATACAAGATATTGGTCTAAGTAATATTTGCAAAAGGAATACAGTAGTAAAATAGGAAACAAGGTACTCTTTGATGCATGCTGCTGTCAGGGAAATAATACTTCATAAAGAAACAGGACTACATCAAAGAAAGCTCTAGTTATCATAAAATCCCCCTCCTTAGGAGAGCAACCTGTAAAAACTTGTTTATAGCACAGTCAATGAAGCCAGTTAAGGGTTAGTATATTTTGGATTCTTTGTATTTTAAAGAACGTCAGAGGGTTTTTTCAGTAAGGCAAGGGAATTTTTTATACAGCATTGAACGAATGTTTACCTTAACCATGAAAAGAACTAAAGGCTATGAAGAAGTGCACACTTCTTCCGTGTGATAAACCGCAAAAGATGCATTCAAAAACCAAGCTCACCTCTGTCTGGAAGGATTCTAATGTTATTTCAGGCTTAATCAATATTTCTCCCATGAACAGCAGGCAGATACAGCTGAAACTTGCATTTGCATTAGAGTTAGGCAACTCTGCACTGACAAAGCATTAAATCTTTTCCATAGTGAAAAATGTAAAAATGTTTAAAGTGTTGGTAGTATCACAAAAAAGTTGAGAACCGTAATAAAACAATTTTCATGACTTTTAATGCTAAGAACTCTTGACTTTTTACACACACTTCAGTAATTCCAGTCTCCACCACGGCTACAACAGCGTACTCGTAGTCATACAGGAGCTACACCACGAGGTCTGATCGTCTCTTGGGTGAGCTGAGAAAGTTTTTACACCCACCAGACAGCTCCGGCCCCGCTCTTCCTTCAAGCAGCACTGCGCGGAGCTGGAAAGGGCAGACGGGCGGGAGCCTCAGCTCAGTCCGCCAGGGCTGGAGCACCTGACCCCATTCGGCAGCGAGATGCGCCTCTTCCCCGTCGGCCGCCCAGGCCGCGGTACCAAAGGCAGCCACCCCCCTCCTCACTGGACGTTAGTGGAGTCGCGGCGGCGATGGGGAGGAGGCGATGGGGAGAGTGGGGGGGTAGTCTCCGCTTCACCTCAGTGTTGTTGGGAAAGGGAAGGAGGCGACTGCGTTGCCACAGAAACTCCCAATCTCTGCATCCCCTCAGCTGATAGCAGCCGCGGCCACAGCCCCCCAGCGCCAAGCGGCAGCGGTCCCGGGGGGAACCCTGCTTGGCCCAGCACACTACCTTAGCTCTCCGTCACCTGCCCGCCGCCCCCGCCCCTCTCCCGGTCCGCGGTCCGCCTCGCCACCCTCCTCCAGCCAGGCCAGGCCA